>WNYA01002937.1:1349-31609 GCA_019512145.1 Engystomops pustulosus | reverse complement strand
TTCACTTGAGAAAGGAGTCCCTGGTACTCCGAAACGCGTTGTGTCCCGAGATCACCATTAAATACTTTACCTAACTTGACGTTTCCATCTGAACCTGAGTGTGCGCCGCATTAGACAGCTTCCAACCCATTACACTCTACCTCCATCCTGACCGTCCTGGCAACCGTGTCTCGATGTCTACTGTCTGAAGGCAGCACCCCTACCACCACGACTGAGCAATAACTAGTGTTGTGCCTAACTTAGCACAACCACATCTGGTGAGCCTCAGTCCTTTTGATTACTCGCAATACCACCAACCATGATTAATTAACCTTCAAATACTACTCTATGAGCGCGACCTGGTCTCTCCTTGTTTGCCCTTTTTCTCTTTATTGTAAAATAGAACAGACCAAAATGTGATAGCAACAACCCTAAGTCAAAATATGCTGTGCTGTACAGGATTGGTGAAGTAGTATTGTGCCTTCCACATATACAGACTAGGAGGAGGAGTACTGTGCTGTTCTCACAGGATAGGAGTAGTAGTACTGTGCTGTTCTCACAGGATAGGAGTAGTCGTACTGTGCTGTGCTCATATATACAGGATAGGAGTAGTAGTACTGTGCTGTTCTCACAGGATAGGAGTAGTCGTACTGTGCTGTGCTCATATATACAGGATAGGAGTAGTAGTACAGCATCTCGTCCCGCAAAAAAAATGCCGTCACATGGCCCCAATAACGAAAAAGCGAAAATTTTATAGCCTTCAAAAGGGGCCAATGAGGAAACTAAAATCCTGGCAGCTGCAGCGCCCTCCTTCCCTTCTGCGCCTCGCTGTGCCCCCATAAAACAAGTCACAGCCACATGTGGGGGGTCTTTGTACTCAGGAGAAATTGCAGAACAAATTGTATGGTGGGTTTTCTCTTTTTATATTTTGGAAATGTGTAAATTTTAGTGCTAAATGAACGTATAAGGGAACAATATGACCATTCTAAATTTCACCTCCATTTTGATTCAATTACTATGAAGATCTCAAGGGGTTAACAATCTTCGTAAAAGCTGTTTCTGATAGTTTGAGGGGTGCAGATTTGAAATTGGGTAGATTATATAGGGGGTTTTGATGCTAAATATGTAAAATTTCATTCAAAACTGTATTTATCCCCAAAATAGTCAATTCTGAAAATCCGGAAAAGCGATATTCTATTTGCAAGCCGCGTGACATCAAAATAAATAACCCAAACATTTCAGAAATTATGAAAATGTAAAGTAGACAAATGGGAAATGTTATTCAGCAACTTATTTAGGTGGTAAATCTATCTGCCTGAAAACGCAATGACTTAGAATTTCGAAAATGGCAAATTTTTCAAAAAATTTATCATATTTTCTTTTTTTTTGTAAATAAACGCAAAACTTATCAGCCAAAATTTACCACTAAAATGGAGTACAACATGTGGGGAAAAAACAATCTCAGAATCGCTTTGATAAGTAACAGTGTTCAAAAGTTATAACCATATAAAGAGACGCAGGTCAGAATCCAAAAAATCGGGATGAGCCTTAAGCTACAAAATGGCTGCGTCCTTAAGGGGTTAATGAAGCTTTAGGATTAAAAGCTGAAAAAACAGTTTGCAGTCTCCTTAGGCCGGCATCCTGGGCATGACGTGTTAGACCATAGAGTCAGTGCACCGGCTTCTGTCTTTATTTTCTGCACAGCAATCGACCAAATGCTGTGTATAAGATACTGAGAAGACACAAGTGATAAGTACTGCTTCTGCCTTCCCTCCATGGTCCCCTGTAGCTCCTTACATTTGGGGCCTTCCCGTTAAAGCTATGGACCACAACGACATGTGTTAAATTTACAGCAGACGGGTTTGAACTAGTTAATTTGGTGTTTTTATGTTTCTTGTGTCTTTTTTTGTTTGTTTTTTTTTTTTTTCTTTAAAATCTGTCCACTTTTTCACTGGATATGGCCTGGGAAGTTTATTTACAATGATATTATTAATGTAAATTATAATATACTAGCCAAGGGGGTGGTAACGGTTTATTTTCTTTGTTGGTGTGCCTCTGTGTATGAAATTAAGAGGTCACAACCCCCCTCGGATAGTATGAGAGAGTTCACATATAAACTTTTGACTGGGTGGACGGACACCAAATTGATCAGTGATGAAGAATAAAAATAGTCAAATCTCATTGTTTAATAATTTCTTTATTTATATAGCACACACAGATTACGCAGCGATGCACAGAACTTGCCAAATCAGTCCCTTTCACCCATGGGGCTCACAATCTAATCCACCTACCACCTAGTATGTTTTGGAGTGTGGGAGGAAACTGTAGAAAACCCACTCAAACACAGAGAAATTATACAAACTCTTTGCAGATGTTGATTCTGGAACTTTAACCCAGGTCCCCAGCGCTGCAGCGCTGTAATGCTAACCACTAAGCCACCGTGCATTTAACTCTATTTTCTTATTTTCTTATCGTTTTGATGTATCCACAGATTGCAGCCGGGCAGCCGAGCAACTGAAGAACAATCCCCGGCACAAGCAATACCTGGAAGGCGCATCCCTCAAGCAGCTGGAGAGATTGTATAAGTTACTTAAGGCACACCTGAACGGAGAGAGTCTAGAAGCCAGCCTGAAGAACATCCAGAAGGAAGAAACCATCGATCCAGAGGAAGACCTGAACAAGCTGGATGACAAGGAGCTGGCCAAGAGGAAGAGCATCATGGACGAGCTGTTTGAGAAGAACAGGAAGAAAAAGGATGACCCAGACTTTGAGTACAATGTGGAGGAGGATTTTCCTCAGGACGGTGTTGTAGAAAGCTGTGGTTGGGATGATGCATCTGAAGCGGATGGTTTCTGACCACCGATGATGACCCCAAGGACCAATCTGTGAAGTGACACTACAAATAATTTTTAAATATTGAACACTACACATTACATCACTGATCTTGTACTGATTCTGAGTCACTATCAACATTACAGAACAGACTGCATTAATAATAATAATTCTTTATTTTGCAATTATTGGTCTCCAGACTTCAGCTCTGAAATGTTTTGGCATTCCTTGCTGGTTCGGTGTCTGCAGAAAACCTGCTATGATGATTTACATTTTCGGAAATCTAGTCTTTACAGCAGTCATCTGTCCAAAAGCTGTCTGGGTATATTAACAAGCTGACTGACTTTCGGCAAATGAAAAGTTATACATTTTTCCAATACTTTCTGTATCAATTCCTCATGGTTTTCCAGATCTCTGCTTGTTGTCCTTCTATAGGAAGGTTTATTGTTTACTACCTGTGTATAAAACCAATCCCTGGTCATGAACGCAGTTGCTTGGCTCATTATATTACACAGCTTTAAAGGAAATCTACCATTTGTTTTTATGCATTGTGAACCTAGGGCCGGCGCCAGGACTGGGCATACCCGGGCAAGTGGTGGGGCACAGGGTTCCTGGGGGCCACATAAGGGGCTGTAGCTAATGACTCCACAGGGGAAAGGGGGGCTTTATACAAAATACCCATGAGGAAGCTGTTTGTATGATACACTAGGAAATATAGGTAACAGGAGACTGTTATAGTTTCTGAAATTAAATGTGAGTTTACTGCAAAGGGGCCTACTGAGGCTCTGTCGCTCAGGGGCCTAATGAAATCTGGAGCCGACTCTGTGTGAACCAAACATACATTGAGAATGCTGTAGCTACACTGATGCAGAAACACAACACAGGGGTTACACAATTCTCTGGAGCAGTGCATAATTGTCTTGAGAAGAAGCGCCGGGGCACGTACAGGAGCGACAGAGCCTCATCATAATTTTATAATGTTTTTTGATCAAAACCACTTAGTTCAGGGATTAAGCAAGATATGTTCCTGCATCAGTGTAGCTACAGCATTCTCACTGTATGTTTGCTTCATAATGCATCAAATCAAATGGTAGATTTTCTTTAATTACAATCTGTGAATTAATGAGCCTCCCGGCGACATCACATGACCAGGGACAGATTTCTATCCATTAGATGTAAACAATTAACCTTCCTGTTGATGGACATTGCGTTGAAAACCCATTCAAATAAGATGACATAGATGGGACAGGCAGAATAAAGAGGCAGTCATTGCACTACAGAGTTGTCTTTCCCAAGGCTGAACCAACTTTTACTGCATTTTACTTTTATACACAGCTAAGGTTGCTAGAACATACCATAACTTTGTAACACGTAGGGGTCTGACTGCTAGGCCCCTCATATTGCTTTGGCAGTGTGATTCATTCCCAATTCACAGCCTAGAGAACTATAAGAGATCTACAGCTAAATGCAGCCTCTAGGGGGCGCTGTGTTAATCTCAGTCGATTTGTTGGTAAGATTCGCCTGCACGAACCACAAGCAGAAGAACCAAACTCTCAGGGGGAATTTACTTACAAAGTCACCTGAGTTCACAGAAAGTGCATTGTCCGTCTATAATGTTGGGTGCGGCTATTCACTAAGATCGTGCGCCTGAAATCATGAATGTGTCGCTTCCCCGCTCAGGTCCGGCAGAGTTTAACTTCTTCCTGGTGCATGTAACTGCTTGGGCTTGCGACATAATTTGAAAGGTAAATCAGTGCAAATCAGTCGGACTGTCCGAGAGCACGCCCCCCGATTTGTGTCGCATAGAAGCAGCGCAGCTGTGCAACAAAAGGATCACGTGCGACACAATCCCAGCCAGACACTTGTTAAATACCTGTGCAAGGAGTTTTAGCCATAAAGAACGTGCACAGTCCAACAAAAGTGCAGCCGGAGACCCTTAGTAAATGAGCCCCGGTATGTTAGTGTGGCTGGGGGGGCCTGGGTGGATATATCTTCCTGTCACACGGACCACAGTTAGACATTTGTCTTCACTTATAGTCTTGAGATTGCTGGAGGTAACAGAACATGACGCTGCCTAAATCACCACTTCAGAAAGATCTGACATTTTAGCAAATACCGTTCTTGTTTCCCCAGGGCAGGATCAGTACTGACAGTGTCTGACTCTATAGGGATACTTTTAATAGGAACAGTAATACCTTGTACTCAATGGGGGAAATTTACTAAGGGCTCCGCGGCCGCATTTCGTCAGGTTTCCCAACTTTTTCCGTTTTGCGCTGAATTCCGCCGGGATTTTGGCGCACGCAATTGGATTTCAGTGGCTTTCACGCAACAGAAATCGGGGGGCGTGGCCGTCGGAAAACCCAACGGATTCGGAAAAACCACAGAATTTAAAAAACAAAGTGTGACGCAAAATCAAGCATTCACATGCTTCGGGGAGAAGATGGTGAACTCCGGCGGACCTCGGCGCAGCAGTGACACCTGCAGTAAGTTGGAAGCACAAGCTCACCGACTCCTCGTCAGAGAACGCGCCGCTGGATCGCGACAGGACCGGGTAAGTAAATGTGCCCCAATGTGTCTCGGGTTCCGCCAGTTTCTAGCTGTAAAACACTAGTCTTTTGCTGTGCCAGATTTATCGCGGTCCTGAAGACTCCTGGTGCAGGATAAGACTGTCGGTTCCTACTTTAGACCTACTTTTAGCTGGTCTAAACTGTGCGCCAGATTTTTGGTCGCACGGACGATTTTCCATAAGCCACGACCATTTCCAGAAGGCTACGACCCTTATTTGGACAAGTTGGAAAACTGCCAAAAAATGGTCTAAAAGCCTTGATAACTGTGGTGCAAGGCATTTTAGACATTGTTTTAGGTGCAAAAGCACCAGAATTGTGGCACAAGTGCATTTTTACATTCGTGGATCACGGACAACAATAGAAAACTATGGGGGGCGCATTGTGCGCCGGCGTATGATGAATGCCCTGCTACCCCGCCGCCGCTGGTTACATCAGGAGACTCTGGTGCCTTGCTGCGCTGGAGTATAATTGTATAATTCTACACCAGACCCTGTCTGGTAATTGTGCTGTTCAGGGGTGTAACTAGGCAAGACAGGGCTCCATAGCAGGTTTCTGAATGGGGCTCCCCTTTCCGCTTAAAAAAATATACAAATTTGTACACTCTCATATTCGATTCACCCATTTATACACTCATGCGCACACATATATAGCATATTCACAGCCATATACAAATGCATACAGCACACATACAGCATATACACACTAAACACTATACACATACAGCACATACACTTAATAGATACAGCATATATACATCACATATATGTAGCACAACGATGCTGTTTGATGGTGGAATAAATCACTGTTCTCTTACTACTCGGAGTGCTGCTTCACCGTTGTGCTACAGATTCGTGAGGTTCAAGTCGGAGCTATAGAGGACCTGCACCGACCCTTTAATTTCTATCGGGGATGCTCTACTTTTTTTTTTATTCTACTCACATATATGTTTAATATATATACACTCACCGGCCACTTATTATAGGTACACCTGTCCAACTGCCGTTAAAACTTAATTTCGATTCAGCCAATCACATGGCGCAACTCAGTGCTTAGGGCATGTAGACTGGTCAGACAATCTCCTGCAGTTCAAACCGAGCATCAGTATGGGAAGAAAGGTGATTTGAGTGCCTTTGAACGTGGCATGGTTGTTTGGTGCCAGAAGGGCTGGTCTGAGTATTTCAGAAAACTGCTGATCTACTGGGATTTTTCACCGCACAAACCACTCTAGGGTTTACAGAGAATGTCCAAAAAGAAAAACAATCCAGTGAGCGGCAGTCTGTGGGCGGAAATGCCTTGTTGATGCCAGAGGTCAGAGGATAATGGACAGACTGGTTCGAGCTGATAGAAAGGCAACAGTACCCAAATCACCACCCGTTACAACCAAGGTAGGCAGAAGAGCATCTCTGAACGCACAGTACTCGAACTTTGAGGCAATGGGCTACAAAGCGCAGAAGACCACACCGTTGCCACTCCTTTCAGCTAAGAACAGGAAACTGAGGCTACAATTTGCACAGCTCATCGAAATTGGACAGTAGAAGATGGAAAAATGTTGCCTGGTCTGATGATTCTCGATTTCTTGCTGCGACATTCGATGGTAGGGTCAGAATTTGGGCGTCAACAACATGAAAGCATGGATCCATCCTGCCTTGTATCAACGGTTCAGGCTGGTTGGTGGTGGTGTCATGGTGTGGGAATATTTTCTTGGCACTCTTTGGGCCCCTTGGTACCAATTGAGCATCGTTGCCGCCACAGCCTACCTGAGTATTGTTGCTGACCATGTCCATCCCTTTATGACCACAATGTCCCCGAAAACATCTGATGGCTACTTTCAGCCAGGATAATGCGCCATGTCATAAAGCTGGAATCATCTCAGACTGGTTTCTTAACATGACAATGAGTTCACTGTACTCAAATGGCCTCCACAGTCACCAGATCTCAATCCAATAGAGCATCTTTTATGTTGTGCTGGAACGGGAGATTCGCATCATGGATGTGCAGCCGACAAATCTGCGGCAACTGTTGATGCCATCATGTCAATATGGACCAAAATCTCTGAGGAATGCTTCCAGCACCCTTGTTGAATCTATGCCACGAAGATTGAGGCAGTTCTGAAGGCAAAAGGGGGTCCAACCCGTTACTAGCATGTGTAACCTAATAAAGTGGCCGTGGAGTGTGGAAGAATATCTTATATTGGTTCACATACTCCACTCTTTAGTGTATCAGGATGGATACCGGGGCCACTTGACACTGTGGGCCCAATAGCATCTGGTATGGCTGCTACCACTGCAGTTACGCCCCTGATGCTGTTACCAACAACTGTTCAGACTTGAGTGTTCACAGGCACAAGACAAGAACTGCCCATGTTAGCCACTCTCTGGTCACACCCACTTCGCTCTCCTCCATACCAAATTGCCATGGGGGTTGCATAAAGGGGGAATTCATGTCAATTACTGATGGTTCACTAGGCATTGCGATTATTTCAGGGATTGTACACCAGTCAATTGGGATACAAGTCCTTATAAAAGTCCCCCAATGAGTCTGCAAAAAAAAACTGCAGTCTATTTTCAGCTTTTAATTAGAAAATGGGATGTCGGATGAAATATTTCCCCATAATGCAGGTAACGATAAGTTGTGTTTCTGTAAAAATTAAAAAAATGAAAGCTAAATATGTCTTAAGGGGCCACACATACAAACATCTATATACATTATCACAATTGAACTGCTACAAAGATACATTACCGGAACCATGCAGATTACATATATACAGAAGCAGAACCAAGCTTACTACATAGATATGGTACCATAACCAAGATTACTACATGGATAAACAAGATAACTGCATACGTGCAGATAAATCAAAGTCATAATGTCACATGTACTTTTGTTTTGGCTTGGCTTTTTCTTCTTTTTTTGCCATTTTTCTGGTGCATGTACACTTTTGCAACTTTTTTTTTGCACATAAGACAACCTGCAGCCATATCTTCTGTTGTCAGGCGTAGAAAAGCTGTTTGCGACTTTTGTCACAAAATTTTGGACATATTAAAAAGGCAAAAGGAAAGCAGAAACATTTTTTAAAAAGCTACGAGCACAAAGCCAAACAAAGGAACGTGTACCACATAACGTCTAACTCATTGGGGGTCATTTACTAAGGGCCCGATTCGCGTTTTCCCGACGTGTTACCCGAATATTTCCAATTTGTGACGATTTTCCCTGTATTGCCCCGGGTTTTTGGCGCACGCGATTGGATTGTGGCGCATCAGCGCCGACATGCACGCGACGGAAATCGGGGGGCGTGGCCAAACAAAAACCTGACAGATTCGTAAAAAAAATTGTCGCTCGGCACGCGCTTACCTTCACTCAGCACGGCTCGGTGTACTGTATGTGGTCAGCAGCGACATCTGGTGGACGGCGGAGGAACTACCTTAGTGAATCCACGGAAGACCTAATCCACCGCGAGAACGCGCCGCGTATCGCGAATGGGCCGGGTAAGTAAATCTCCCCCATATTGTTATATGCTCTATAGTTTTGTGCAATGTGATGTGTATATGCTGCATGGGTTGTATATGGTATTGTATCACCTCACACCGGCCACTTTATTAGGTACACACCATGCTAGTACCGGGTTGGGACCCCCTTTTGCCTTCAGAACTGCCTCAATTCTTCGTGGCATAGATTCAACAAGGTGCTGGAAGCTTCCTCAGAGATTTTGGTCCATATTGGACATGATGGCATCACTAGTTTGCCGCATTTGTCGGCTGCACACCATGATGCGAATCTCCCGTTCCACCACATCCCCAAGATGCTCTATTGGATGAGATCTGGTGACTGTGGAGGCCATTTGAGTACAGTGACCTCATTGTCATGTTCAAGAAACCAGTCTGAGATGATTCCAGCTTTATGACATGGCGCATTATCCTGCTGAAAGTAGCCATCAGATGTTGGGTACATTGTGGTCATAAAGGATGGACATGGTCAGCAACAATACTCAGGTAGGCTGTGGCGTTGCCAAACGATGCTCAATTGGTACCAAGGGGCCCAAAGATGCCAATGAAAATATTCCCCACACGACTGACCACCACCCACACAGCCTGAACCGTTGATCAAGGCAGGATGGATCCTGCTTTCATGGTTGTTGACGCCAATTCTGACCTACCATCCGAATGTCGCATCAGAAATCGAGATTCATCAGACCAGGCAAGTTTTTTTCCAATCTTCTACTGTCCATTTCGATGACTGTTGTGCAAATTGTAGCCCTGTTTCCTGTTCTTACTGAGAGGAGTGGCACCCGGTGTGTCTCTGCTGCTGTAGCCCTTCGGCCTCAAGTTCGACGTACTGTGCGTTCAAGATGCTTTCTCCTACCTTGGTTGTAACGGGTGGCGATTTGAGTCACTGTGTGCCTTTCTATCAGCTCGAACCAGTCTGTCCATTCTCCTCTGACCTTTGGCATCAACAGGCATTTCCGCCCACAGAACTGCCGCTCACTGGATTTTTTTTCTTTTTTCGGACATTCTCTGTAAACCCTAAGAGATGTTGTGTGTGAAATCCCAGTAGATCAGCAGTTTCTGAATACTCAAGACCAGCCCTTCTGGCACCAACACCATGCCACGTTCAAAGGCACTCAAATCACCTTTCTTCCCCATACTGATGCTCGTTTGAACTGCAAGGGAGATTGTCTTGACCATGTCTACATGCCTAAATGCACTGAGTTGCCGCCATGTGATTGGCTGATTAGAAATTAAGTGTTAACGAGCAGTTGGACAGGTGTACCTAATAAAGTGGCCGGTGAGTGTATATGCGTGTATATACTGTCTGTATGTTTATACAGTATGTATGTATATGTACATATCTAAATAACTGCCCTTAGCTATAACAAAATAGAATAGGTTAACAAAAATTTTTTTATATGTATCTATCTCTCTGACTGTGTCCGACTGTCTCTGTGACCATTTCTGTCTCCGAGTGTCTCTGTCTGATTGTAAACGCGACGGTGCTGATTCATTTAGCGGATATACATACATACACACATACATACAGCTTTATATGTTAGATAAATGAGTGTATAAATGTGTGTGATAGTAACTCACACATTCAAGTATAAATATATAAGTTTTTTAAGGGGAAGAGGGGCCCCATTCAGAAGTCTGCCATGGGGCCCCAGCCTGCACATACTGCTGATGAAAATGTAATTTATGGTATTGGATGAACGACTGGTCGAACTTGTCACTATCAAAGATTGCCGAGTGATGTATTCATGGCCGATTTACATGGCTTGATAATCTTGCAATAACAAGTACTGATCCATAATGTAGTGAACATTGGTGTGTGTTGAATGAATCCACATGGACCATTTGTATTGGATTGGATTAAATGACTTTTAGAGTGTTTGTCCCCATCCAGATTAAACATCCAATTTGTACAGGAGAGTTGGTGTTGCACATAATAACACTCTGGTGTGGGGTCCTGTAGATCAAGAGACTCCACAGAATGCATCTCCCTCTGTGTTTTAGAGAAATATCATGAAAGCAGCCCTATTACCATCTGGCATTCAACCAAACCGCCAGGTGGCCATTCTGGTCCTGGTACGGATTGAGTCTAAGCTACACACATTTTACTTGTCCTTTACTATAAGAAATTAGACAACTCCAATTAGGTAAATACTGCCTTTGTATAAAAATAGTTCATGCCACTCAAAAAAAAATCAAAATTCACACATTGCAAAACAATAGCTCAGATGTGGTAAGCCTGTATAACACCAGATAAATATCAGCGTTACTGGCAGTCCAGCCTACTAAGTGTGATGGTTTATCTTAAAGAGAACCTGTCATGTATAAATAAATCCGCTGCTTTTTAATTGAGTCTTCTTCTTTTCAATCCCTCCTCCTTACTCATGGCCCGCCCTCCCCCTCCCTCAGCCTCTCCCCTGCTTCCTGAGAGGGATGGAGGAATTGAGGAGAAGACGAATTGTGCCGTTTGAACTGCCCCCCTTCCCTAGGACTCACTAAACGCTGCTAGCAGGGAGCCAATTCTCTCACAATGACCTGCAAGGTTCAGTAAGATAATAACAGAAATCCCTACTGCTGGGACAGGAGCTCCCTATATCTTCCCTGGGGCTCAAGACACATGTTGGCCTTGCGGTCACAAGAGGGTATTATTCTATTTAGAACTCATGATACACAAAAAAATGTATTTAAAAAAGTCATAGTTTCTCTAAAAAAACACCAACTTTTTTCATAGTCTTGAAGCCTCTGTAATTTCATGTTGTGGCCATAGTTATATGCACAGCATACAAAATGTCGGGATTGTCTCTTGTTATTATCTCTCTTTTAGCTTCTAATTAATACATATTAAGTAGTACTAGGCGTTACTATAGCTCAGTGACCGTCATTTAGTGCACTAGTTGTCCTTTATTTTTGTAGCATATGGTGGTATTGGAGCTTAGGGGGCAGTCACATGTTTTGCAATGCATTTTGGGGCTTGCATCAATCACATCTGCAGATGTGATCTGCACAACCCCCTCGCCATTCCGATTCAAATGCATTGCAAGCGGAACATGTGACTGCACCCTTAGCCCTGTTCATTTTAGCTTATTGTGTATTTTTACCATCAAACCTGTTTTATTTAATGCAGTTAGAGCTGTGAATGTTGTTATAGCTTTTACACATTTCAGAGAGCACTGAGCTAAAGGATTCCATGTCCATGTTCTCTGAATCTTACAATCCGAACTGCTGATCAGTGCAAGGACCAGGTAATGGTCATCTGCAATCACATAAAAATGGCGTATGCTGACCAATCACGTTAAAGACAGGGGGTCATAATGTAGCTATGGTGCAATTAGTACAGTAACTGATGCAACATGTCAGAGATCTTTGTTTGCTGTTGGAAATATGTTCTAAAATAGAAAGAAAAACGTTTGTTCAGCTCACTTAATTCAAAAGCCTCTGATTGCCTCGTGCACGGACAAGCTCAGTCGGAGTCAAGGAATCACAGTAGAAAACGAGTAGAAGGCCAGCAACGGCAAAGTCCATAAGAGTGAAACAAAGGTTAAAAACACACTTTAATAAAGAAAGATTAAAAATATGATCAAGGTGCCGTGAAAAAAACTGTCGGAAGCTGACGCTTTTCAAATCGGGATGATTCCTAGTTGTAGTCTGCACTTTATTAAAGTGTGTTTTTAACCTTTTTTTCACTTTTATGTACTTGGCCTTTGTTGGACTCGTTTTCTTATATGGAAATATGTTCTGCCTCTCTATGGAACTGTAATGACGTTGTTGTGTACTTACCGGTAAATATATTTTTAACGGTGCTATTCACATGGAATTCTCGCTAGATGTCGGTAACATCCCACCCAGACCAAACGGGCAAAGAAATCAAGCCATACACGTCCATAAATTAAGTGTCATAATGAGAAATGACACAGTAAAAAAGTAATGTACACACGAAGTAAGAGAGGAGTAAAATGCTTTGGAAAGTCATGGCACCAGCTGACATCTAACAGTAATTAGAAAGCAATCAGTCACTTTGAAAAAAAATAATATGAGCTCAGTCAACTGATGGCCTATAAAAAGTGTCATAGAAGAAACATCTTTTGCAACATGCACATAGTGGTCAGGTCAGGTATTACAAAAATGTCAATACATTGATTTACATATATCGGCATAAGCCAAAGTTGTGTTGAATAACCAGCAGAGGATCATAAATATGTGTTCTAAAGTATTAATGTATTTGTGCAGATTCTTCTGGATTGGGTCTTCTTGAGAAATATGTATCACCGTGAACACTTGTTTTCCCTATAGAAAGAAGAAGTTGTGAGCAGGAAGCGGCTGCTATGCAGGCCTTCGTTTTTCTTATCCTTCAGCAACTAATTTCCTCTAATGAAACGAGCACAGCTTGGAGAACTAAAAGGGGAAGTGAATGGGTACAAAGACCCCTCTACTTAAAGTCCCTGCCAACTGCCAAATGCTTTTGTTCCGTTTAGACTTCCCATATTTGTGGTGAAATTTTTACTATATTTAATGGTGTTCTGCAGGAGAAACCACTAAGTCTTAAAGGGATCATGTCAGCAGAAATTTACCCAATACACCAATACCAGCATGATGTGTGGCAGATTAATAACTTCAAAATTATGTTTTTTATGGCCCAGTGTGGATGCATCATCAACCGTGAAGCAAGATGTAAATTGGTTGAATAAAGTCACAGAGGTGGAGAGTTCTAAACTGAAGTCAAGCTCTCCCCACCTCAAATTGCCCCATCTTCTGTGATTGACATCATGCACCATTGTATGAAGAACATGGCACACACCGGTATTAAGTCTTTTCCAAATAGTTATTTTTTATTCCAGTGAGTATATCGCATTACACAAAGCCTTCACCGTGGTAAATATAATTATAGGAGACAAATTATTTCAGATCATAATTAATTAGCACGACGTTTCGGTCATCTCGACCTTTGTCAAGTAGGATCTGACCTAGAGCGAAAGAACATATAAGGTAAGAATAAGGCTGTGGTATGTGGTAAGGGGGATGGGGGAAATCTATTTACAATTATATACATATATACAAATAACGCCTTAATAAGAAACTTGCAGCAAAAAGTTTCTTGAAGATGTGATCATTGGAAGAATGTGAGGCTGGCATGAGAATGGAGAAAGGCAGTAAGTGATAGGGGTCTGGTATGTTGTAGGGTATATAGGTAAGAGGTCAGAAGTGGTACTAATTGCGATGTGCTGTGTCTCTAGAAGCTCCGGACATGTAGTCAATAAGTATAGAGGTATAATTAGTAACATAGTATATGAGAATATGGTCAGAATTACTTGAGAGGAATGTGACTACATGGCTCTTGTAGTGGTGTCATGGATGGCACCATGGCATAGATGTTAGTACATCGCATTCAAGAAATGTAAAAAATTGTAGAGAATTTTGTAAAGAGCATGAAAAAATGAAGATACAATACAAGAAATGCAATAGGAGAGATGTCAGGCAAATATAGAGATATGGGATGTAGAAAAATACACTGAAGATAAACTTTGGTATACTATGTGTGGTTTTACCATCCTTGGGGGGAAAGAAGAAAAGAGGAACGATTCAGTTTCTATGATGCTATTTTTTCTGGAAAAGAAGGAAAACAATATAGGTTTAGATACATGGCATTATTACAATATGACATCATATTAAACAACGGCATTGTAGAGAATGTTCAGGAGAAGGTACGATCATACGCTCTATTCAAACCCATAGGTTCAATCGTTTGTAGGGTGTGAATCCAGAAGGACTCAAGGTTGCGTAGAAAAGCTATCCTATTACCACCTCTGCGGGGAATTTCTACTTCTTCGATGATCTGGAAGCGTAGTTGAGAGGGATGATGATGATGCTTTGCGAAGTGTGCAGGAACCGGTAGCAATGTTTGATTGGTCCGTATCGTGGATTTGTGTTTCGTGATTCTGTCCTTTATGGGATTCATGGTTTCTCCTACGTATAGGAGCCCACATGGACATTTAAGAAGATAGATCACAAAACGTGAGTTACACGTAAAATATCCTTGTATTGGGTATCGTTGACCGGTCCTGGGGTGGCAAAAGTATTCCCCACGGATGACAGCGGAACACTGGCTGCAGTCAAGGCACGGGAAGGTGCCTTTATTTGGGGTAGATAGAAAGGTTTGTTTCGACTTTTTTTGGAATCTACCTATATCTGCTCGTACTAGTTTGTCCCTCAAATGTTTAGTGCGTTTGTAGCAGGTCATAGGGGGAATTTGAAATTCCTTGTATGTCCGGGTAAGCTGTTTTTAAACTGTGGCCAGTGTTTTTTTGATGGTGTGGTCAGTAGGGGGGAAGTCAGATGTATTGATGAATAAACGCATATTCTTTTTTGACAAAGTCCACCTGTATAGGACCCTTATGGACTTCGCAATGCTGGCATGCAAGGTGTTAAGCTTCATAAACGCAGTCCCTGCTTGAGAGTTTGCAAATTCTACTATGTTTCAGATATGCTGACTTGTTTTAAGCTTAAAAGCGAAGTCCATTTCCATTCAATAGAGTTTCTTATATAGAAACTCCTCCTGCTGGCATTAATGGTTAGCTTTATAATCAGGGTCTTCTATTAGTATGCCCTTATTAGTTCTGCTGTGTCCTTTAACTAACTCCTCATTTTTTCCCCTATGCTTGGTGCTGTCAGTGTCGTTTGTTCGGGCACAAGGATGGCGGGTAGCCACGAGTGTTATTCTCTAAGGCAGCTTTGCCTCTACTTCTCAACCGGCTGCTTGACGGTGTCTGGAGGCCGACGGACACACCTGCTTCCTCCTTTTGCTGCTGCGCCACTGTGGCAGTTGGCCTCGGACAAGATGGCGGGCGCCACGGAGGCTTTCTGCGGCAAACCGTTCCCGTCCTCCGACTCCGGGGTATCCGCCCCCTCTCCTGCTTTCGGTCCCTCTGGCGCTTGTCCTGGGTACCGGAAAAACCCCTGTAGCGCTCCCACCGCTGCTGCAGATAATTATTCTGCCGCTTCTCTCTCCCGCGGCTTCTGGCTGGAGACCGTCACTGCTCACCTCCGTCTATGGCGGCCAGCGCTTGCATCGGCACTCCCCTTACCAATCTAGGTATTTCGGGCTGTACTCCCGAGTATTTTGACTGTATTAAGTCCAGCTGGACCAGGATTAATCAGGATGGGCAGCAGGAGCTCCGCGCCGTGCTTCCTCTACTCGGTGGTCAGGCCACGCCCCAAAAACCTATTCTTTTTGGTTTTCATTCGGTTTTATTGTTTAGTCTGGTTGGTAAGTCCTCATTACAGTCTCACGTAAGGATATTGGTGGGATAACCCCTTTTTTGAACTTAGTTGACATTTCAGTTAATCTTTCTTTTTTCTTCAATGGATCCTGACTATCCTGTCACTCTATTAATGGGTATAGGTAGTGATTTCTTAGTTTGCGGGGGTGGGAACTTTGGAAATGCAGCGTGTGTTCTTCTTCTGTCGGTGGGTTTTCGTGTCAGATGTCAACAGAGATGAAACCTTGGGGAGTCCTTGGATGATCAATGTGTCAAAGAAGTCATTTTTTTGAGTGTCATAGTGGAGGGTAAACTGAACTTTCCTGGTGTGATGGAGTTTTAGGTAGTTGTGAAAACAGAAGTAGGGAGTCCATGAGCCCCTCCATACGCAGAACTCATCGTCGATGTATCTTCTGCAAAAACGGGAAGAATTTGTTGAAACTCTTCATTATTGTACACGTAATCGTTTTTTCGAAAAAGGCCATTATGTGTGGCGTATGAGGGGCTACTTGGACCCCATGGCCGTTCCTTCCCCCCCCCTGAATTTGGAGGTAAAATTTATCCCCAAAACTAAAAATTTTTATAGAGGATTAGATGTAAAATTCAAGGGTGAGGTCCTTCTCTGTTTTCTTATTTGGTTGTGATCGAGAGTCTACTTACTGCATCAATTGCCCTTTTCATGAGAATGGATTGTGTAAAGCTAGCACATCCCAGGTCACTAAAGTGAAGATGTTGGAAGGGAGAGAGGGTTTTTATGAATCCAGAAAATTGTGTATTGGGTCCAACAGGAAGGATGGGGTCTTTTTTTGACTAGAGGGGTGTAATTTTCTCGAGAAAAAACGGATAAGGGTGCCAGTACTGAAATCGTGAGGCTACAATAGGTCTGCCTGTAATAACAAACAACAGGGGGGGTGTAGCACAACCAGTTTAAAGAGCCAATGCCAACAATTAATTAACGAAAACACAAAAGAGAAAGCGAATGCATTCCAAAAGCTCATGTATGATGAAAAGTATAATCCAAGTTGTATATTCAAAAAATTATTTGACAAGACAGACAAATCCAAAGACAGACATAAAAACAAGGTTAAAAACACTAGGTTTACAAGAATACAGTTACAGTCACCCGTGTGGTGAACTGCTAAACAACCTCATGACCAACACAAAATAAGTGATGCAAGGCCGAATATGCCATAGCATACAATGATTGAAATAAGGCTATAGTTGCTAGATCCCAAGAAAAGTTATCAACCGGGTAGGTGTGTGAATCCGAGCGAATGTTACCACCTTCAGGGGACCCTTTGAAAAGGTGGAATAATATTGCTACAGGTAAGCATGTTGACAAGGGTAACGAGAGGATGGAGAGTAGAGGGTACAAGCAAAGCAAGTAAGAGTCCTAGAGTGTCGACGGGGGTGGACCCTAAGAGCAAGTCCAGGAGAGAGCCACAGGTGGTAGGCAGGGGTGGGGGCTCCCCACGCGTTTCGTCCGTATCCAAAACGACTTCCTCAGGGGTAACAGACCTTACTCTCCCATCCTCATGTTACCCGGCACTTGATGTCAACATGCTTACCCTGTAGCAATATTATTCCACCTTTTCAAAGGGGTCACTTGAGGTTGGTAACATTCTCTCGGCATTCACACACCTACCCGGGATCTGTGTTCTCTGGGATCTAGCAATATAGCCTTTATTCATATGTATGGTCAGGCAGGCCTTGCATCACTGTATTTTGTGTTGGTAGGAGGTGTTTACATTCACCACACCGGGTGACTGGTATGTATTCTTGTACATAGTGGTATTTAACTTGTTTTTAAAGTCGTTCTTTGATTGTCTGTTCGTGTCAATAATGTTTTTGGAATATAACTGGATTTGATACTTTTGCATCCATACATGAGCCTTTTGAATGCATTCTTTCTCTTGTTGTGTAATAGGTCTGCCTGGGGGATTGTCTAATCTTTTATGAATTTTGGGAAGGGTGTAAAAGACCGGGGTGATGGGGTGAGGATTGGTGAGAAATTGTGCAGTTTTGGAATCAATGGTACCTAGGGTCAGGTATTTGGTGATGATGTTCTGTATGGACCGAGTGACTTGTGATGTGGGGTCATTGGGGAGTTCCTGATATGTGGTGGGGTCTGCTAATTGGGAGTAGATCTCCTGTATGTAATTGGTTTTGTCCATTACAACTATGGCGCCCCCCTTATCAGCTGGTTTTATTACCAAGTTTTTGTTGTCTTGGAGGGTCTTAAGAGCTTGTTTTTCTGGGGGGCTTAGATTGGAGTGGTATTTGTATTTGTTTCTCTTGACATCATTAACAACTTTCTGGATCTCGTCGTCTACTAGTGAGATATAGGTCTCGACTGGGTGATAGTGTGTAGGGGGATTGTAATTGCTTTTGTTCTGTAACCCTAGTTTGTCGATGGTGATGGTGTCAGAGAAGTAGGTTTTGAGTCATAGAGCTCTATAGAAACGGTGTAAATCGTCCTCTAAACTAAAGGTGTGAAGTGGGGTTGTGGGACAAAAACTTAAACCTTTACTTAATACTGCCATCTCTGTTGGGGTTAGTATTTGGGAGGAAATGTTGACAACCTGGTCACACTCACCTGGGACCGGGTCTGGGATCTGGGTGGAGGGGGTTGTTTTCTTCTTGCGCCCTCGTCTCGTTGGTCGTTTGTGTCTTGTGTTGATGGGTCTTGGTGTTGGTGGGAGGTCGGTGGACGTCCGTGGCCTAAAAAACGGCGCTGTCGTGAATCGTTAGATTCGCCACTTGACGATGAAGATCGATGACGGAATCGCTGTCTCTGTCGATTGCCTTGGAAGTTAGAATCCTGCCACTTATAGACTCTATTTTGTTGATAGTCTTCCGTATCTCTTAGGAACTTGGTCCTCTTCTTGTTTTCTGTTTCTGCTCAGAATTCTGATATGGTTTGATCTACTTTTTCTTTGAGTTTTGTCCAGTCGTCTGGTGGTAGGGAGGAGCTAAGTTGTTGTTCAATCGATTTGATGAGATTGGAAGTTTCCGTTATCTTGGTCTGGAGGGTTTCTATGGTGAGGAGGATTAGGTCAAATGAACAATTTGTTGAGAATACTTTCAAACTTCTTACAAAATTCCGTGTCGTCTTTAAAAAGCGTCGGGTATAGATTGCAGCGGAGTCCCCTGGGGATTCTTTCCACCTTGTAATATTGAGTAAGAGTTGCACAGTGTAGTTTGTAAGCCGTGAACTTTCGGTATTCCCTTTCGAAGTCCCTGGCTCGTATTTCTGAGGTCGGGGTTTGTAGAAATTGGCTTGTCAGCGTCACTTTTTTAATGATCTGGTTAGCTTCTTCTTCATTGTAGGAGAAGGTGTTAGTAGACATCTAGGCGTGTTAGGTGCTGGTCCTAGGTGAGAATATTCGTACGGAGAACAATAGTGGCCGCACAAGTGTGCGGCCACTATTGTTCTCCGTATGACATCATGCACCAGACTTCAGTACAGAAGGTTAGTGGTATCCATGAGTACACAGTTATCAATTACATCTTATGGGGCCGGGAGAGCTTGACTTCAGTGCTGAACTCTCCACCTACATGATTTTATACATATTGAAAAAAACTTGGCACTCCTGTGATACTTGATTTGCATATTTTATTATAGTGAACCGGCAATCCAAAATTAATGCAACGTTTCGGTCTTATAACATCAGACCTTTTTCAGGCACGGATTGCTGGGCTTGCACAAGGCCAGCAATATATGACCCCACAGCTAACAGTGCATGTCAGAGAACATGAGAATCATGAGGTCTAAGGAACTGCCTGAAGAGCTCAGAGACAGAATTGAAGCAAGGCAAAGATCTGGCCTAGGTTACAAGAGAATTTCTGCCGCACTCAAATTTACTGAGAGCACAGTGGCCTCCATAATCTGTAAATTGAAGATGTTTGGGACGACCACGACTCTTCCTCGACCTAGCCGACCAGCCAAACTAAGCAATCGTGGGAGAAGAGCCTTGGTTATAAAGGTTAGAGCCTCTGTTTGGCCGGCCGCACCTGCCCCCCTTCATCTCCCTTCACACCCCACTGGCGTGAAGGTTATAAGCTAGCATTTGCGATTATTTCAGGGCACAGAGGCCGTGATAAATATGCCCCAATGACTCTAAGCACACAGCTAAAATAACAAAGCAGAGGCTTCAGAGGAACTTTGTGAACATTCCTGACTCGTCCAGCCAGAGACCGGACCTAAACCCAATGGAGCATCTCTGGAGAGACTTGAAAATGGCTTCCATCTACGTTCACCATTCAACCTGAGGGAACTGGAGAGGATCTGCAAGGAAGAGGCAGAGGATCCCCAAATCCAGGTGTGAGAAACTTGTTGTATCTTCCCAAGAAGACTCCTGGCTGTACTAGCTCCAAAGCTGCTTCTAATGAACACCGGGTCTGAATACTTATGAACATGTGATATTTCAGTTTTTATTGTTTAATAAATTAGCAACATTTTTTTTTTTTGGCTGTGGTTTTTTTGTCTTTTTTTTCAAGATGGGGGGCAGAGTGCACATTAATGAGCAAAAAAAGAAAGACCTTGTTTGATCTTAACAATTGGCTGCAATGAAACAAGTAATGAAAAATTTAAAGGGGCCTGAATACCTTCCCTACCCACTGTACACTGCAACCTTGGACTACGAGTCTGCTTTGTTCCAGGAACATGCTTGTAATCTAAAAAACTTGTTTATCAAAATAAGTTTCCCTATAGGAAATGATTGAGACCCAGATGATTGGTTCCAGACAATTCATTTCACACCCCAAAAATATTTAGTCATGTGTAGCCCCTTTATTTCTTCTACTTCTTCAATATTGTGTTATACAATTTTGTAAGAGAGGGAAGTAGAAAGCAGTAGAGGGTGGGGAGGGCTGCATAATGTTTGTATTATGAAATTTTGCTTGTAAACCAAGTGACAATATTTGTAAAATGCAAAATGCTTACAGAACAAGTTACTTGTAATCCAAGGTTCTACTGTACTACTATAAAGTCACACATCAAACGGGGACGTGTGGACGTGATTAACATCTACATTCTACTCTTCTACACTTCTTTTAGACATCTATTCTATGGATCAGAGCGGGTCCTCTACAAAAACTGAGATTCCTGTCTCAATCAAGTGATGACTAGAGATTATAATCCCTTTACCGTATGTTTCGGACTATAAGGCGCACAAAAAATCCTTTGATTTTCTCAGAAATCAAAGGTGTGCCTTATAGTCCAGTGCGTCTTATATATGAACCGTACTTACAGACAACAGCTGCCTTGAACTGTGCACAGGTCTGCCACCTGCTGGTCATTCATCCTTATAATCAGGTGTGCCTTATAATCCGGTGCGCCTTATATATGAACCTAGACGTTTTAGCAGGCATTCATTGATGGTGCGCCTTATAGTCCTAAAAATACTGTAATCTCGCCATACAGAATATTCTGTACAAATCAGAGGAGATATAAAGCTGCTGATTTAAAGAAGGGAAAAACAACTAACACTAAAAACCTAACATGGCCAATCCATTTTACAAGGACTAAAGATAAATCTGTCACCACCATATGGGAGGACATAAACCTGTCTAAAAAAAAATGATTTCATCTGTACAAAAGCTCAAGTAGAAAGATTTGTCGTTTAACAAACACGATGGGGAAGATTTACTTACCCGGTCCATTGGCGATCCAGCGGCGCGTTCTCTGCGGTGGATTCGGGTCCGTCCGGAATTCATTAAGGCAGTTCCTCCGACTTCCACCAGGTGTCGCTGCTGCGCTGAAGTTCCCCGGAATGCACGGAGGTACACCGGCCTATTCCTAGTAAGCGCGAGCCCCGCGACACTTTTTTTTAAAAAAATGCGGCGGTTTTTCCGAATCCGTCGGATTTTCGTTTGCCATGCCCCCCCATTTCCGTCGCGTGCATGCCAGCGCCGATGCGCCACAATCTGATCGCGTGCACCAAAATCCCGGGGAAATTCAGGGAAAATCATTGCAAATCGGAAACATTCGGGTAACACGTTGGGAAAACGCGAATCGGGCCCTTAGTAAATGACCCCCAATGGGCCAGATTTATCAAGCTGTCTGAAAGTCAGACTATTTCTAGTTGCTCATGACAACCAATCACAGCTCAGCTTTCATTTTACCAGTGCTCATGAATATTTTAAAGGGGAGCTGTGATTGATTGCAATGGGCAACTAGAAATATTCTGACTTTCAGACAGCTTGATAAATCTGCCCCAGTATGTGTGCAAAATCTTATGACCGTATTAGAGATTTCCACAGAATTATATAGCTAAAACCCCATAAAATTCCGCAGTGATGTTTTGTCATCTTATTTGTAACACATGGTAATTACAACACTGACACTTCCCCTTTGAAAACTCTCTTCTTACTATTGCAATGCACGACTGCCAAAAGTTCTGGGGTCAATTGAAGATACAATTTTAAAATGCTCGTAAATAGTTGCATGGGAGAGGCATGGATCTGAAAAGTCCCAAAAAGACAACCAACAGGCTGGATAGAATAGTGGTATATACTTCCCATTGAGTGTAAATAGATCCTGACCTTGTCCTTATCCTTGCCTCTAGGTTTAGTTTTTGTCTCCTCTCATTTATACAGATTTACATTTTATCTGCCATCAATAGTTACAGCTGTGAATGTACTGTACATACAACCCACCATAGTACAGGCAATCCCCTACTTAAGAACACCCGACTTACAGACGACCCCTAGTTACAAACGGACCTCTGGATGTTGCTAATTTACTGTACTTTAATCCCAGGCTATAATAATCCACTCCAAAAACAGTTATCACAGGTGTCTGCAACTAAGCTTTATTGTTAATCCTGGTTCTTATGACAATCCAACATTTTTAAAAGCCAATTGTCACAGAGACAAAAACATATTCTGTCTGGGGTTACAATTATAAAATATACAGTTCCAACTTACATACAAATTCAACTTAAGAACAAACCTACAGAACCTATCTTGTACGTAACCCGGGGACTGTCTGTACTAAGAAACTTAATTGTATTTCTTTTTTTAACTTTCTTTTACCTCTGGAGGGTTTCGGATACCCACCCACTACTCTTCCTAGATTAACTGCTACAGATGCCACAATGATTCCAACTGGACATAATGCAAGCAACAGATGCCCCCATTTCAGTTAGTGGTATTCAAAAGATTCCAAAGCACAGTTATGCTACAAATACCCACAAAACATGGCCTCACTTCTATGCCGGCTACTGACCTTGAGGGTATGCTATTGGCAGCTAAAACATTAAAACCTATCCATTAATATAGCCTCTGCTGGAAAGAGTTAACTATAACGACATCCGGGGATGACGCATGACGGCATGACGTGAGGCGCTCGTCAGTGCCGCACGCTCCGCCCCTTCCGGCTTCCCGGCGCCCACGCGATACAGCGGGGATGCGAGTGGCGTCCATGGGCACCAGGAACTACCACTGTGTACCGATGTCTGTGGCTGCTGGTGCCGAGGGCAACCCTTCTTTCTGAGGCTGACAAAGCACAGTCTGCTTGCAGGGTAACGAAGGATGAGAAGGCCGCAGAAGGAGTGCGCAGGGCTATTTGGTCCAGGGCTATAAGGTCCAGCAACGCCAAGTCGGGTTGGAAACTATGAAGGTGCAGTAACAACTGCTGCCAACACTCTGCCTAGGTCGGTTCGTGGTTCCCAGTTCTCCAGTGTCAGGAAGCTCTGAAGACCCGGTGGGGGAAGAGTACGGTGAGACCCTGGTCTAATCCTGATATACACCGATGTTGAACCTGAACTTGCAATTTCTTTTTGAAAAACTATTTGGGCAGTAGAGGAGTCTTGCTGGGCAAGGAAGACTGTGTTAAGCTAACTATTAATACTTGATCCGCTTTTGCTGTGGACATAACCTCTGACTAACGTTCAGGCTGAACTAACAAACACTTTTTTTTTTTTTTTTTTTTCTACCTGCTTATCCAACGCTAACTTGCACTAACATCTGGTTTTGAAGTGTTGCTTCTTGAGACCTGGCGGTTCAGGCTGCTTATCGCTGCGTCGGCTTAATATGCATGCCTAATCATCCTACACTGGACTAACAACTAAACCTGTTCGATCTGTAAATCAGCTTATTGCTACGGTTACCTCTTATACTGTGGCTGTGTGCTCATTGTGTTACTTTATGCTAGCATTGCTTTTTCTTCCTCTAGGGGTTACTGTTGACTTAAGGCACCGAAGCAATTTCGATTTTTGAGGTGCCGCTTTTTGAGATCTGGTGGTTTAAGCTGTCTATCATTATGTCAGCTTAATATGCATGTTTAACCACCATATACTGGACTAACAACTAAACCTGTTTGATTCAGCTTATTGTCACTGTTATCTTTTATGATGTGGCTGTATGCTTACTGCGTTAGCTTTGCTAGTACTGTCTGTTTTTTGTTTTCCTCTAGGGACTACTGTCGATAATAAGGCTTTGGGGGTAATTAATGTATTGAAGCAAATCTTATTTTTGAGGTGTGACTCTTTGAGGCTTGGTGGTCTAAGCTCTCTACTACGTTGGCAGCTCAATAAGCACGTTTAACCACCCCATACTGAGCTAACAACTAAACCTGCTAGATTCGTAGAACAGCTTACTGTTATTGATTACACTGTGGCTGTACGCTTACTGTGTTATTTTTGCTAGTAAAGAGCTAGCAATGCCTCCCAAAGCAAATGTGAGGAAATCTGGAGGGAGTCTGGATAAAATATGGAAATCACCCCCCTCTAAAACTAAGCAAGGGGCAAAGGACACAGTGAGAGATGGGGCGACAGGAGGGGAGGGGTGTCTTACCCTGGAGTCCGTGCAGAGGGAAGGTCTCCCTCAAGAATTAAATGTGCTGCTGACTGAAATTTTGACAACGGTCAGAGACACTAAAAGCTCAGTGGATGAATCAAAGGTGGCGATAGAAAGTGTCAACGAACAGATCAGCAGTTTAAATATAGATATCAAACTGATTTGTGAAGAAATTAACAAAATAAAGGAAAAGAGCAAAGACATGGTCCACAGCTATAAGAAAATGGAGGTACAGGTTAAAGATCTTAAAGCTGATCTAGACATAGTTAAAAAGGAAAACATAGGCCTACAGTCAAAACTAACAGATCTGGAGGATAGGTCTAGGAGGTCGAACATAAGAATAGTGGGCTATCCGGAAGGAGATGAACCTAGGGACCTATCCAAAACGATACAGAAATGGCTGGAGGACACCTTTGGGAAAGGAGACTTTTCTTCAGTCTTTGGGGTTGAGAGGGCACACAGGATTCCTTTTAAAAAATTGGCGCCAGGCTCTCCTCCTAGAGCTATACTGGCCAAGTTAATTAGCTCTCAAGACCGTGACTTGATCATGAAAAAAGGTAGGGAAAAACAGGGACTGACCGTTAATGGACAGAAAATATATATTTACCCTGACTTCTCTAGAGAGACCCAGAAGGCAAGGGCAAACTTTAAAACAGTTAAGAAAAGACTGGCAGAGGCTGAGATACAATATGCTCTTTTGTTCCCCTCCAAATTAAAAGTAATTTTTAAGGAGCGCACCTGGTTCTTTACCAGTCCAGAGGAAACATCTGAATGGTTAGACAGACAAGGCATTCGAGGCTAAGGAGACACCAACATGCTGGGAGGTTGGAAGGGTGCGGGAGGTAGGCGTCGAGGTGTAAAGAGACCCATTGAGAAGATGTTGGATGGGTCATGGTGGGGGATATGGGGAAAAGGGTGGGGGGGGGGGGTTTCCAGCAGGAGAGGGAGGGTTTTTTTTTTTTTTTTCGTTTTGTTTGCTTTTGAATGGCTGACACTTTTAGGATAGTGGCGTGGAATATCCGGGGAGCCAGTGACAGGGTCAAAAGATGTCAAATTTTTGATATGGTGAATAAACATTTGCCGGCTATTATTTGTCTACTAGAAACACATTTAATTTAAAAATATTCGTATAGATTTAAGAAGAAATGGGCAATTCGCGAATTTCACTCCTTTGGCAGTATTTACTCCAGAGGGGTCACGGTCTTGATCCACGCAAGTATCGACTTTGACATATATCAGCAAAGGGTGGACAAAGAGGGTAGATATATTTTTTTGTTTGGGAAACTTTACGGTAGTATGGTTACATTGGCATTTATTTATATCCCGCCCCCCTTTTCCTTTAACGTGCTAAAAGAGCTTCTGGGATTTATTGAAGACAAAGGGAATTGTGCCCTAATGATCATGGGTGATTTTAATGCCGTTATGGATAAAAGTCGAGATAAGTTATCACTGGATAGTCAATTAACTACTGGGATTGAGAGTAGGGCTCCACTGGCTCGGTTTTGTGACGAGTTGGAGTGGATAGATGTTTGGCGCAGTCTTTATGGGAACCGCAGGGCCTTCTCCTGCATGAGCCGTTCTTATGGCACCTTATCCCGTATTGACCTGTGCATAGTCAATTCAGGCTTCTATAAGCGGATATTAAAAATGTCATATGAGGCCTGCCCTATATCAGATCACAGCCCTATGGTGCAAGCCTCTGGGGCTGGTGGCAGAGTTATTACGGCTATTAGGGATCAGGATGGCACCATAAAGAATGCCTCGGGACAGATTGCACGGGTGTTCAGTGGGTTCTATTCTAACCTATATACTACACAGACATCAGCACAAGGGATAGAAATAGACAACTTTTTAGGGAAGGTGTCATTTCCATCAATAACCCAAGCCCAAAGGGACTATTTGGACTCCGAGTTAACGCTGGGGGAGATCTCTGCGGCATTAAATTTATGCATCAGAGATTCTACCCCAGGCCCCGATGGGCTTCCCTTTAGTTTCTATAGGAAACATGAGAAAGTACTGCTACCACGGTTGCTGGATACCTTCAAGGCAGGGTTTCTTTCTGGTTCAGTATCTAGGACGATGACGGAGGCCAATATTATATTAATCCTCAAGAAAAGGCAAAGATGAGCTGGAAGTGGGCTCGTTTCGTCCAATATCGTTATTAAATACTGACTTGAAAATATTGGCGAAGGCCTTGGCATGCAGATTACAGAAGGTAGTCCAGGATATTGTCCACACCGATCAGAAAGGCTTCATCCCCAATAGAAGGAACAGTGAATGTATGCTTAGAATTTTTTCAGCTATAGATATGGGCCGGGGGGATCTCCGCTCCATCCTGTCTTTAGACGCGGTCAAGGCGTTTGACAGGGTGGAGTGGAGTTTCCTCTGGAAGGTGTTGGCCAGGTTTGGTATAGGGGGAGGTTTCATTGGGTTCGTTAAAAGCATGTACAGTCGTCCTATAGCCAGAATAAAAGTGGGGGATTTTTTTTCTGATTTTTTTTTCGTTATCTAGGGGCACCCGCCAGGGGTGCCCGCTATCCCCACTCTTGTTCGCTTTGTACATAGAACCCCTGGCAATTATGATTAGGAAGGATCCTGGGATAAAGGGGGGTGGGGCTTGTGGCATGGAGGACAAAATTTGTCTTTATGCAGACGATATGGTACTATATCTGAGCGACTCGTTGCGGTCGGTCCCGAGAGTATTCGATTTAATTAAAGAATTTGGTAGATATTCAGGGTTGGATATTAATTGGCAGAAGTCGATACTCCTGCCACTAAGCCCAGAGGTCCAGGAATATTTCTCCAGCAATAAGTTATTACTGTGCAGGGAACAGTTTAAATACTTGGGCGTGATGGTTACCAGGAAATTAAGAGACTTTGAGAGTGCCAACCTTGGGCCTTTACTTCAGGAGGTTAGGCGCAAGGTTGGGACCTGGAGTAAAATGCCATTTACCAAAGCCGACAAGATAGGTTTAATCAAGATGATTTTGCTCCCCAAGATCTTGTTTACACTTACTGCCTGTCCAATTTGGATAGATGAAACTTTTTTTAAGCTACTGGAGGCCATATTGAATGATCTGATGTGGGGCAGGAAACGAGTTAGGATAAAGATGAGCTATCTATACAAAGCAATAGGAGAAGGGGGTTTAGGTCTCCCGTTCTTTAAGGGATACTATCTGTCAGCCCAGTTAGCCAATTTCGTCAGATGGGAGAAGAGTTCTACTTTGGCGAATTTGGTAGATCTGACGGAGGGTAAAACTGGCAGCATTTTTGAGCTACTGGAGTCCTCTTTGTTTCTTGAGGCACCGTTTTTTAAATGGGATATCTGTAGTTCTTTTCATAAATCTTGGGTCTCAGTAAAAGAGATGCTAGGTATCCACGGCTTTCTAGATGAATCACCATTGTGGCTCAATAACAATTTGCCAGAGTTGAAATCTCTACCGGATAGTGGGTTTTGGGTTAAAAGAGGTGTGAAGCACATATCACAAGTAGTACTTGAGGATAAAGTGATTACGTTTGAAGAATTAAAGATTAAACACGGGTTGCAAGGGAACCATATATTTAGGTATATGCAGTTGGCTCATGCACTTAAGAGGGGTAAACACGGGATTAAACTAAGGAAACAAACACACGAGTGTTTAGAGCTGATTAGAACAGCCACGAACACTAGTAAAATAGTATCTAAAATTTATAGACACGTCACTAAGGAGTACTCAAATAAATTTGTTCATGGGTCGAGAGTAAAATGGCAGAAGGAGATTGGGACACTTGAATGCACTGATTGGGCGAGGATTGATAGGAACATGAAGGGTTGTTCACTCAATTGGAATTTTAGGGTGATACAGTTCAGTATGGTTTATAGAATTTATTACACTCCAAGGTCACTACACCGAATGAAAGTCCGTGAAGATTCAGGCTGCTATAAGTGTAATGGGCTGGATGCTGGTTTCCTTCATGTAGCTTGGGAATGCCCAGAGATGAGGGCATTTTGGCTAGAAGTCTTTGAACATACATCTGCTAACTTGGGCTGGCAATGTGTTCCATCAGTCAGGACTGCTATGCTAGGGGTAATTGACCACGAGGGGGTCGACAGCGCCGAAAGAAATTCAATTGCGAAGGTGATGAATCTAGCACTAGTCTGTGTAGCCCGCAAGTGGGGAGCCAAGGAACCTCCCTCCAAAACTCTTTGGTACAATTTAACATTAAAAGTGGCTCAATACGAGAAAATACGGTCCAAGGTCGAAGGTCGGAGAACCAAATGGGAAAAAACTTGGTCCAAGTGGCATTAGGTTTTTTTTTTTTTTTTTTTCCTCTCCTGCTGGGGGGGGGGGGGGGGGGGGTGTGGGGGTTAGAGGAGTTACGGTTGCACAAGGTTGTGTCCCCTGTCGTTGATAACCCGGGGGACAAGCCGTCCTAAGTGGTTTTTGTATCAACATTTTGGGTAAAAATACAGATATGCAATGTAAGAAGGATGTAAGGACGGTTGATAGGATAATTGTCTGTATAAGGATTATTTGAGGAGAATTTTTGTACAAGCAATGTCTTAGCAACCAGTGGAAGTTATATTGTATAGATGTTTTATGTTTTTATGTAACATGTTAACTATTGAATAAAGAATTTCTCTAAAGGAAAAAAAAAAAACTATAACGACATCCATATTTATGAGCTGGTACATAGGTGAGAGAGATTCAGAGATAGTTATAGTTTTCGTGTGGTTTCCTGCTCAGTTTCTTAGATGAACACCCACTGATCACTCAAAGAACTGAAACTTCATAGTAAAGATATATCAGATGCTGAGAAACCTGAGTTCATTCTATGCTTGACACTTCATCTCTGACCTATAAGTAGAATTTTTGGGGAGTTTTATGTTTAACTCCCCGATATTGTAGTCCTATTACGTGTAAAAACTTCAGGGAAGTGTTCAATCTTAATCAAAAACATCTTCATTCACTAATAATAAAAAAAGAAAGCAATATTACAGAATTCTTTTGCATGGATTTTCTACAGTGGGTACAGAAAGTATTCAGACACCTTTAAATTTTTCACTCTTTGTTTTGTTGCAGCCTATTGGTAAGATGATAATTTTTTTTTATTTTTTGCTTATTAATGTAGATATTTTTGCTAATTTGTAAGAATTCAGACTCTTTGCTGTGACATCATATTTAACTCACATGCTGTCCATTTCCTTCTGATCCTTCTTGAGATTGTTTTACTCCTTCATTGGAGTCCAGATGTGTTTTTTTAAACTGATAAGACTTGATAAGGAAAGGCAAACAGCTGTCTATATAAGACCTCACACCTCACAGTGCACATGAGAATCATGA
>WNYA01002936.1:0-31632 GCA_019512145.1 Engystomops pustulosus | reverse complement strand
AAGAATGGGGTTTGCCAACAGATGAAGATCGTAATCCAGATGCAAGCAAGTCCCACCTGCCTCATGTGGAAGAAGAGTGGCAAACAGTAACCTCATTTGGAACTCTCTCGATCCCTGCTGGACAATAATCGCACACTCTTTAAGGGCTTATTGTACCACGTTGGTAAGATGTAACCATCATGGTGGATCTGGTACGGTTCTATGTTAGATGTGTCTAACATACACAAGTTTTCCCCCTAGAAAACCTGGTGGGAGGGTTTCTCCAGGAAAGTTAGTGTGTTATTTTGGTATGTTTTTTCTATTCTGATGTTTATGTTGCATATGGTTTATGTCAGACAACTAATCTTTAAAAATGTATCTGGGTATGTTCTTACGGTCCAAAAATATATTTCTGTATAGCACTAACGGTGACCTCTATAAATGTTAAAGGGCTCAACAGCCCATTTAGAAGGTAAAAAATGTGGAAGGAGGCTCTGAATGCTGAGGCAGATATATTTAGCGCTCTCGGAACTCATGTGAATGAGGCGGATATTTTCAGACTCCACCATGCACAATTTCCCCATATATTTGTAGCCCCAGCTATGGGAAAAAAAGAGGGGTACTTCTAGCCATTACTTCTGCTATGGGTAGATGGGGGGGGGGGTAGGAGCAGTAGCAGCTCCATCAGCAGCAGCTTAAGTCTGGAGTCCTTAATGAGCAACTTCCTTCACCCGCATAGTGAGGAGGGTAGCCAGCAGCAGCAGGACATGGAGCAGACCCTGCATACTTGGCAGCACTTTACCACTGCAGGTAGAGTATCCCCTGGACTAATGAGCAGCCAAACTTGATGCGTGCCCGCAACTTGTGGAGTTTGCAGTAGAGAAGCTGTACTGCCCGGCCAGTAGTGTGGCATCAGAGCGGGTGTTCAGAGCGGCGGGGCCATCGTTACCCAAGGAGAACCCGCTTGTCCACCCATAATGTGGAGAGACTGAATTTGTCAAGATGAATCAGGCTTGGATCGGCCCGGATTTCAACTCACCAATGCCTTATGCATCAAATTAGATCAGCCATGACGCCTCCCCCAAACGTTGAGAAATGTGTCTGGATTCTAACCACCTGCCTCAGCCACTATTCTGATGCTGCCACTTGCCTGATGCCACACATATGCTGCCAGTTGCTCCATCTTCCTCTTACCATCTTTACCAGGGACTGGAATTGTTCACCACCTACATAATCTGTCATTGTGGCACTCTGTGGCTTTCCATGTTGCTGCCACCTCCACACTCTGTCATTGTGCCACTCTGTGGCTTACCAGGTTGCTGCCACCTCCACACTCTATCATTGTGCCACGCTGTGGGCTCCTGCGGCTGCTGATGCCACCACCACACTCTATCATTGTGCCACTCTGTGGCTTTCCATGTTGCTGCCACCTGTGGACTCCTGCTGCTGCTGACGCCACCTCCACACTCTATCATTGTGCCACTCTGTGGCTTACCAGGTTGCTGCCACCTCCACACTATCATTGTGCCACTCTGTGACTTACCAGGTTGCCGCCACCTCCACACACTATCATTGTGCAAATCTGTGGCCTACCAGGTTGCTGCCACCTCCACACTGTTATTGTTCCACTCTGTGGCCTCCTGCTGCTGCTGCCACCACCTCCACGCTCTGTCATTGTGCCACTCTGTGGCCTACCATGTTTCCGCCACCTACATAATTTGTCATTGTGCCACTCTGCAGCCTACTCATGCTGCTGCCAACTGACAGCTGTATCCCTGGAACACTCTGTGATTTCCATAATGCTGTTTTCACCCTCCACCGCTCTATGACGTTGCCTATGACTATGTTTAGTTTTCCCCTTCATTTCATCTGACAGAGATAATGTAAAGCCTCAGGATTGATAGCCAAAAGCCGGAGTGGATACAGAACACAGAGGACATACAAATATCACATTTACTGGTCATCTATGTTTTGGATCCTCTTCTGTTTGTTTTGGGCTTTAGCAATACTGATGGATTATTGACCGATTGAAAGTGGACACTGAAGGATGAAATGAAGGGCAAAATGATCAGTGACGTCAATACAAAATTATTGCCGACTGCCTCTCCATAATTTTGGGGGGTTTCTACATGTATGAGTCTTTAACAGAACAGGTTCTGTCGCAATCTATGGAATCATATGATGTTACTGTAAAAAGAGTGCACTCTTTGATGTTATAGTGGGATCTTGGCCCTCAGCTCAGTCCTTTTGAGCTGGAAGGACTTGTCAGGCTGTGTTCCCACTTCACTTATTTGGCCAAGTTGGCTTCTGTAAGTGCCCATGGTATTGAAGAGTGAAGCGATTCTAAGAGTGGCGACTGTCATGTGCGTGTCATACTAAAACACAGCATTGTTTGAAGACCAAACCAAGCTCCCTATGCATATTTAAGCATGGCACAACGTTCTACAACACCCTACAGGCTCTCTACAGCCAGGAAATACCTGTTTTGTAACGTGATTCATCATGATTTCATTCGGGTTGAATCGTTTTTTTTTTTTTTCAAAATCGGGTCGAATCGAATTTCAACAAATTCGCCCATCTCTAAAAATTATTCTATGAAATTATGTATGAAACAAAAGGAGGTTGAAGGGCATCTTATTGTATGCGGACCGATTGTAATGCATTATAATGATGTATGTATGCTTTTTGACTTCAATAAAGTTTTAGAGAAGAAAAAAAAAAAGATAGACAGACTTGGCTTTTCTTGGTGTATTGTCAGCATTGGTCGGCTTGGACAAAGAGCTTGGCGATGTGATGGCACAACTCACACTTGACTATGTGAACAAATGCATGAGTCTATGTAATATACCCAGAGACATTTTACTGCTTTATAAACTATTGTAAGAAACAAAAAATGAATAAAGACTCATACTCTTGTGTTTTTATTGCTAACCACAGTTGGCATTAGCAGCATGCAGTGCCGGAGGAGGTCTTCTTTGGGAAGCTGAATTTCTGGCTTGTGTAAAACAGAATGTAAGCTGAAGATGTTTGCACCATTGATTCTGAAATCTTGAAGCACCTTGTGTCATCAAAGGCATTCCACTCTTTGGTGCCAGGATGCTTGCAAAATGCAGTGTAGTGGCCAAAATCTAGTTCTCCAGAATGATTCTGAAATAAAAGGAGGATTATGTAAGATTTTTTTAAACTGGACTGCTTCAATTTCTGACCGTGCTCCCCACCTTTTGTCTATACTAAATAGGTGCACAGCCATTTTATGTACACTGTTAGGCCTCATGGCAGTAATGGGAGCCGTGACCTGCTGCACAATTTGTGGCCAGAACACGGTCCTCATACAGGACTACGGCAGAGAGAGAACCGTAACCTGGCCTGGTGGATGCCGTGCAGACTATGGGACATGTCCCATGTTTTGCTCGGCTTTCTAGAGAGCGAACGGTGAGGATCGCTCGCCCCCTCCGCCTCCTGCCCTTGATCTACGTTATGGCCAAGGTGAGCACACAGTGGCCGTGCCAACTATATGGTCCGTGCCCCTGTTTGCTTATGGGCACGGAAGCCAACTGTCCCGATTCCCAGCACTGTATCAGGTGCTGAGATATGGGGACGGGTGGGCATGGCTGGCCACCTCTGCCGGACGGAAGCTGACTGAATATATAACCTGATACTGAATATATAACTCTAATTACATTACAACAATCTATGTACATATACCAATCCCAGTATTTATGAAAAACCAACATTTTTTAATTTGAAGACCATTATACCAACAACTTCTCTATGGCTCTCCAAACTCTGAATTTCATGCTGACTTTTGTGACTCTGATATCTTACGTTTAGCAATAGCTTTTGCCTCCTTGTCCAGGTAGCTGCTTGTAGTGCAACTGGGATTTTATTCAATTAATTCTACACCCATGTCACGACCTCTTGCAGTATCTAAAAGATGTAGCAATGACTGCCACTAGGTCTTATTTTCAGGGGAGACCTTATATTTGTAAACTTAATTAAAAAAATTTGTTGAATATTCAATCCTCTTTGCCTAATGTGGCTAAATATTAACACCGCGACTAAGGACTTGTCCAAAAAGTTATATGTAACATGAAAATCACACATTCCACACCATCCTCCATTATTTACACAGATGTACTTACTCAAATTCTTATGAACTGCGGAAGGTTCTATTATTGGGATTCTAATACAATATCTGAAAGTGTCCTTTGTTATCTCATTAGCTTGATTTATGGATATATAGTTTTTATTTAGGTTACTGTTGTGTAAAGGAGCATACAGTAATATATCTGTGTGAAGCTCAGTGCACTTTTCTACAAAAACTGTATTCCCTGATGGTGTTATGGGCTGTCAACTGTTAAGACAAATTAAATCGCTTGATTGTCTGCTTTCAAAGATTTTATCATGATTCATGTGAACATATGACTATGAGGTATCTTTAAATTCTACACATGTTTATTTATTATATTTAGGAGATGTGAAGCAATTTTGGAAAAAGGGGTAAGAAAATGTATGGTTTGTTGGGGTTTAGTGTACAGAGGGTACAGAAAGAATTCAGACCCCATTCATTTTTCACTCATTGCAGCCAATTGGTAAGATCTAAAAAGTTCTTTCTTATCTCATTACTGTACACCTCATCATGAGGTATAAGGAACTGCCCGAGAAGCTCAGAGACAGGATTGTGGTAAGGCACAGATCTGGCCAGTGTTACAAAATCATTTCTGCAGCATTCAAGGTTCCTAAGAGCACAGCGGCCTCTATATTCCTTAAATAAAAGAAGTTTGGGGCAACCAAAACTCTTCCTTGACCTGGCCATTCAGCCAAAAGAAGCAATGGTGGTTGAATAGACTTGGTGAGATAGGTAAAGAAGAACCCAAAGATCACTGTGGCTGAGCTCCAGAGACGCAGTAGGGAGATGGGAGGAAGTTTCACAAAGTCAGTTTTATGACAAAGTGTGCCGATGGAAGCCTCTCCTCAGTGCAAGACATATAAAAGCCTGCATCATAAATACATGTGAAGGGCACCCAGACTATGAGAAATAAGATTCTCTGGTCTGAGACAAAGATTGATCGTATTGGTGTTAATTCTAAGCAGTATGTGTGGTGAAAACCAGGCTCTGCTCATCACCTGTGAAATGTACAATCGCAACAGGGAAACATGGTGGCATCATCTTGCTATGGGGTGGGGTGGGTTTCAGCTGCAGGTACAGGATGACTGGTTGTAATTTAAGGAAAGATTAATCCGGCCAAGTACAGAGATATCCTGGGTGAAAACCTCTTCCAGAGTGCTCTGGACCTCAGGCTGGGCCAAAGGTTTACCTTCAAACAATACAAGCACACAGCTAAAATAACAAAGCAGTGGCTTCAGAACAACTCTGTGACCATTCTTGACTGGCGTAGCCAGAGCCCTGACCTAAACCGAATTGAGCATCTCTGGAGAGACTTGAAAATGTCTACCACCGATGTTCACCATCCAACCTGAGGGTACTGGAGAGAATCTGCAAGGAAGAATGGCAGAGGATCCCCAAATCCCGGTGTGAAAAACTTGTTGCATCATTCCCAAGAAGAATCATGGCTGTACCAGCTCAAATGGAGCTTCTACTCAATAATGAGCAGAGGGCCTGAATACTTATGACCATGTGATATTTCAGTTTTTCTTGTTTACTAAATTAGCAAAAATATCTATATTTCTATTTTTTTCTGTCCAGATGGGGGTGCAGAGTGTACCCCTTTTTTAATCTCACCAATTGGCTGCAATGAAACAGAGGGAAAAATTTTAAGCGGTCTGAATACTTTCCATACCTACTGTACATGTATCCTATTGTAACATAATGGTTTATTCATATATAACTAAGCAATCATGGGTTGCCCTTTACTCAGATCCAGATTGACATGTCTGATGATAAAGGTTATTATATTGTCTTTTTTGATGATTTTTCATTAAAAAACTTGTGACATTTTTACCTATATAGTAAATTATATACTACTTACCACTATGGCATATAACTTGTACTTCTGTTGTTTTACAATTAATGGGGAGACAAATGGTGAGAGATCCAAATTTTTCATGGGAAAATCCACGTTTGTCTTTAGCTTTCTTTTCAGACAACCTTTATATTCAAACCTGGAAGGATGATAGGTTATATTATATGAAGTCACAAGTAATTGTATATAACACCTAAACATCCAGCAACCAATAAAATTATCTGTATATTTATTCATCTACCCATTTAATTCTTACATTCAGAGTTCTTGGGATATTTTATGGTGTGGTGGTGGGTTGTTTTTGTTAAACTAAAGCAGGGAATAGATCCTATAAAAAAATAACTGAAAAGATGTTTGTATGTCAAACATTATGGGGCAGATTTACTTACCCGGTCCTGTCGCGTTCCCGCGGTGTGTTGTCCGACGAGGATTCGGGTCTGCCACGTTTCACTAAGCTCATGCGCCCGAGTTCCTGCATCTGTCGCTTCTGTGCCAAGGTCCGCCGGAATGTGTCCGATGGACCCTTAGTAAATGAGCCCCTTTGGATCCATCGAATACAATGGGGGCTGTGTTTGAGTTCTCAGTCATGGGTATTAGCCCTTATTATCTATCAGATTGATTAGTCACTCCGTGTGAACACCATTTTTAATTGATGTTTACGGACATCAGCTGACATTCACGTTGTCCTTTTATCCAAAAAGAACTGTACTGGAAGTGAAATTGTATTCGCATTACATTAGACGGGTCTCACCATTGTATTAGATTAGATGTCTTGATTAAATACATTGACATTTCTTGCCTGACATTTAGATTGGCTAGATTTATAAGTTATGCATTCATAAGAAGTTTTAGTACATGAAATCTGACATTTATTCTTGATAAATATTCTTGTCTAGACATGCCTTCTATTATACCTTTTTAAATGAAGAATCAGAATCTTGGGGAGTTTCCATATCTGGGCCTTGGCAGAAGCATCCTGCTTGAGCTTACAAACAGGACAGAAGATTCTATCTGTCCTGGTCAGAATTACTTGTTGAAAGAAGCCCTCGAGGCAGTCCTGTAATGCATGAGGCAAAATGTATCAACAGTGACTTAAATTAAGCAAAAATAATAGGGTTTGCACCACATTTTTCAAATACACTTTTACAAAAATACAGAGTAGCTCAGCTAGAAATGGACCTGGAAGTGGACATCGCCATGCAACAATATACATCAAAAGATTTAGCTACATTTTGGCCAATTTCCTGATGATGAATTATATCTGACTTTCCATAAAGAGGAGCCCAAAACATATAGCTATAGCTAACGATGACAGAGGTTTCTACCATGCAGAAATATAATGATAGATACAATGGTGCAGTGTGTTTTTTATATAATTCTGGTCTCTTATATTTTGTAGGAGAGCATACATGAGAAGGATCATTACACTATCCCCCCTCATCATTACACTATCCCCCCTCAGGCAGAGATGGCACAGTATATATCTCATCATGTGATTCTCACTTAATGCATTATGGGTAACATCATAATGTCCTGGCCTGCCCCTCACTGCTACTTAAAAGGTAAGCAAAATTTTTTCGTTTAATACCTAAGAGGGGCCGCAATGTAAGGGAGGATGGAGGACGTGGGCCAGACTATGCAGAGGAGGGAGGCAACAATATGAGGGATACCAGGAGGCCACAATATGCAGAGGAGGGAGGCCACAATGCAGAGGTGGGAGGCCAAAATATGCAGAGGTGGGGAGGAGGCACAATATATGGAGGAGGGAGGCCATATATGTGCAGCATGTATAATGAGTTACATGTCAGTTACATTTTCCATTTTTGTGTTTTTAGTGCACAGGGGGGTGGACCACCTCATCTAGTTCCCAGCGATCTCTTTTTGACCCGCTGCTCGGTTTACTGGGGATGTCATCTCCACGTCTGCCCTTATCCTCCTCTGTGGCCCTCATACCTGTAGTTTACCCAGGTTTCCCCTCAGAATTCCCGTGTTATACCACGTTGTTAGTTTGAAAGGGGTAACCAGTTCTATTATTTCTTGTCTGGTCATATGTGAAACAATAAATTGCTTCCATTTGCTGAAAAAACTCTTGGTTTGTTTTTCTTTATGTCTAAGTGTTTCGATCCTATCCAATCTGATCAAGTGTTTCATCTGATTGACTACCTCCACAATTGTCGGGGAGGAGTCCTTTATCCAGTGGTTCATGATGCATCTTTTGGCCACTAGTAGGAAGGCATGGACGTCTAATCTGATCAGTGGGATCTCTTCTTGACCTGCATCCCCTTCTACTATGTGGAATATTAAGAGCAGCGGGTCCATGGGTAGGTTTTTGTCCCAGTTTAATTTTATGTGATCCCTTATACGGTTCCAAAAAGTCTGAATAATGTCGCATGACCATATCCCATGCCATACATCTGTGCTAGGCTGTTTGCATTTTGGACAGGCTATCAGTCTGTCTGGATTATTTGGTGTTCTTGGCAGGTTAAAGCCATAGTAGGCATGGTGCATGATCCTAAAATAAGTCTCCCGCCATTGTTCGCTCGTTATGCATTGTCTCACTTTGGCCCACCCTTGCATCAGTCCCTCATAGATCTCTTTGTCCGGGAATCGCTTGACCCAACAGTTCCCTACTTTGTTCTGTGTCCCTTTTAACATGCGGTTTTTGATATCTGCATAGAGTATGGTTATATTGCGAGTACTCTGAGCTGTGCCTAATAGTGAACTGAACGCGCTGTCAGATGCCTCCCTCGTAATGTCTCTGGTTCTTGATCTGAGAAAGTTATGCATTTGGTGATAAGTGAACTCAATATTTCCATTTAAGGAGAATTTCGCCCTGAGTTCTTCTAATGAGCGCCACCTTGGTTCAGTGTCATGTATGAGGTCACCCACTTTTCCCACCCCCGATTCCTTCCAGGGTTTATAGAGGGTACTTTCTTTCCCTGGCATAAATTCCTTATGATTCCAGAGTGGCATGTGCTTAGACAGCAGGAAGGGTAAGTGGTATAGTTTTCTCACCTCCTTCCATGCTACCAGCGTATCACGTATTACTAATGACTGCCTTGCTATTAAGGGCCTTTTCGGGAAACTGGTGTGGAGCAATGTCACCACATCATTTGGCGCCACCAGTTCTCTCTCCAGGTTTGTGTTGGAGTATTTGGCCGTGTCATTGATCCAATCCACCACATGTCTAAATAAGCAGGCTAGGTTATAGCCTCTTATATTGGGTAAGTTTATACCCCCTTCCCATTTGCTGAGCATCAGCTTTTTGGCTGTGATTCTAGGTCTTTTACCCCGCCACAGGAATGTTTGGAATGCTTTTGTTATTTTGTTTACGTCCATGTGAGTCAGTAGGACAGGGATAGTTTGTAGGGGGTAGAGGAGTCTCTGAAACGAGATCATCTTTATTAGATGACCCCGTCCTAACATAGTTAAGGGAAGCTGTTGCCACCTTTCCAATTCTTTCAGGATTTTTTCAATTAGGGGAGGGTAGTTTAGTGTGTAAATTTGTTCGGGTTGTCGCCCGATGTGGATTCCCAGGTATGTTAAGTATGTACGCGCCTTCTTTATGGGCATGTTTGGTTGCGGCCAATTAGCGCTAGTTGTTCCTGGACTTAACTCCAACATTTCACTTTTTGCCACATTGATGGTAAACCCTGAGAATGCACCGAATCTCTCAATATGTCCTAGTACCCTCTCTAGGTGTTTCTCTGGGTTGGAAAAGAACAAAATTACATCGTCTGCAAAAAGCGCCTGCTTTACGGTTTCTTTACCTATTTTAATACCCTCAAACAGCGCCCCATCTTCAAGAGATCTTGCTAACGGTTCCAGCGCCAAGTTAAAGAGCAAGGGCGATAGAGGGCATCCCTGTCTTGTGCCCTTCTGTAGCCTAAATGGCGCTGACAGGAACCCTGGAGTGTGTATCCTTGCCACCGGCTCATTATACAGACCCTTTAGCAGGGTGCAAAACTTCCCGGTGAATCCATATTTATGCAGGACTGTCCACAGCCAGGGCCATTTCACGTTGTCAAACGCTTTTTCGGCATCTAATGCCACCAGGGTCGGATGTTCCCCTGGCTGTGGACAGTATTTTACCCTATCTAGGACTGCCAGTACCTTGCGTATGTTAGCCACTGCCGCCCTCCCCTTGATAAAACCTACTTGGGACTCCCCGACTAGTGCTGGCATACAGAGTGACAGTCTGTCTGCCATGATTTTCGATAGAATCTTGATGTCCTGGTCTATTAGGGAAATAGGGCGGTAGGAGCCAGGGTCCAGGGGATCTTTGCCGTCTTTGGGAATTAACTTTATATACGCCGTTTTAGAGTGCAGAGGGAGTTTGCCATGTTGGAGAATTCCATTAAAATATGGCATCAGTATGGGGATTATTTGTTTTTTTAACGCTTTATAAAACTCTGAGGTGTACCCGTCGGGGCCTGGGGCTTTTCCATTTTTTAGTGTGCTAATCACTCTTCCTATTTCTTCCTCTGTGACGTCTTGGTTTAACATGTCTAGCTGGGTTTGACTAAGCTTGGGTAATTTGACTGAGGATATAAAACTCTTCGCTTCCCCACTCCCTTTCGTGTCGTCCTTATAGAGCTTGGCGTAATAGTCCCTGAAAGTTGCATTCACCTCTTTGGGGGATGAAAGCACCTTTCCTGCGTTATTTCGTACAGCTGGGATATGGTTTGGTTTAAATCTTCCTTTTGCTAATCTGGCCATCAATCTCCCAGACTTGTTTCCAAAGCGGAAAAGTTCTGCCTCGTATGGCTTTCTGTATTGTTCCTCTTTTCTATCCAGCCATAGATCATAGTTTGATCTGGCCTCATCCCATGCTATTTTTGACAGGCTGTGGGACAGCCCTCCGGTTCCCCCGTACCAAGCACCGTGACAATAGCGTGCTTAGGCCGCAACCGCCAGCCACTCCGGTACAGCGGGCCCCGGCTGACTCCAGGCCGCACCTCAAGGGCTAGGCCCCGGTGGGGGATGTTGCACTTCCCTCTCCTATAAACACTTATTAGGCTGCACATGTTGTGTGTTGGTTTTGTTGTGTCCATGCAGAAATTCAGCAGCGTAATACAGTACCATTAAAGTGAATGTGTTTTTGAAAGGTTAATGTAAGCAATGCATTTTTTGTTAGCGCAGCAATTGCTGTGCTAGGAGAAAAAAAAATATGATTGTTACTTTTCTTTGCAGATTTTTGTGTGTGTCCGTAGCAGTCTATGGACATGTGGAAATCTGCAAACAAAATGTTTTATTGATGGGGATTTCATGCTTTACTTTCCCAAACAGGTGAAAAAAAAGACATATAAAAATTGCATACTAAAATATGCAAATATTTTGTGCAGATTTACATGTGTTTTCCTCCATGGCAATCCAAAACGTGTGAAAATAAATACATACCACATATACTCGTGTATAAGCCGAGTTCTTCAGCACAAAAAATGTGCTGAAAAGTCAATACTTAATATATATACTTAAAAAAATATTTTAAAAATAATAAAACTTCTACTGACCCGTCCGGTGGCCCCGAGTGCCGCGCTCGTCGGTGCCTCTCCACCCATGTCCCGCCGCCGGGATCCTCTTCTGCTTCCTCCGCGCCCGTCTTCTTGCTTCCGCTAACTCGTGCCGGCGACGCCATGTTGTTTTCTCCAGGCGCACCTAGATATCTGACGGTGCACGCAGCTGGACGTGTCATACGAGGCGCCATCCCGGGAGAACCATGGCGGGCGCCCGGCAGCGAAGTAGAGAGGCAAGAATGATCGGCGCGGAAGCAAGAAGGACGGACCCGCGCGGGCCATAATCGGGGAGCATCGGCTGCACAGCGTGGCCCACCGAGGGTGAGTATGTAATTGATTTTTTTTTTTTTTTTTAACGCTGGGTAGGGCTGTAATCTACTGGGGGCATGCTGGGCTGTGCTGTATACTACGTGGGGGCATGCCGGCTGTGCTGTATCTACTGGGTAGGCGGCGTGGTCTGTATACTACTGGGGGCAGTGCTGTTCATGCTACTGACGGGGCACCAGACTCGGGCTTATACTACTTGGGTCCAGTGCTTTATCATAACTGGGGGCAGTGGCAGGCCCTGGCCTACATACTGGGGGGGGGGGTCTGTGACCACTGCATTTCCCTATCTCGGCTGATATACTCATTCAAATAGGTTTCCCTCCGTTTTTGATGGTAAAATTAAGGGGTCTCGCCTTATACTCGGTCGGCTTATCCCGAGTAATAAACGGAATACCTTCTATGGTGGTTCACTGTAGTTTGTTTAGTAAAAATATAAAACAAGGAAGTAATAACAAGCATTAAAGGTAAACTACCACTCCATATGACAACAAACAAACTACAAGATCTCAACAAACAAACTACAAGATCTCTGGGCTGCTAATTATTCATGCCTCCTGCTTGACGTCACCTTCCTCTCCATTGTCCCCAACATGGGAGAGTGAGGCATCGATCATGCAGCACTGTACCATGGTTGGGCCATAGTGTAATAGCTGAAATGCACCCAGCAGAATCATTACAAAGAAGAAAAGAAGGATGCATGTTTCTAATAGGAAACAAAATTTGAATAGTATATAGCAGTGATGGCGAACCTATGGCACGGGTGCCAGAGGTGGCACTCAGAGCCCGAGACGATGGGCCTCAAGGCCATCATCCAAAGACAAGTTCCGCCTAACACTAAATCTTCCGGAAGTCCCCGTGTATACTTAAGAGATACTGCAGTGAGAGCTATTTTAAACCACCTTTATTTGGCTCTTTGGAACTGCAGGACAAGTGAGAAGTGTTGACAACAGTGCATTATCTTGGAGGTCCTCCTGCTGGACCCCACTATTCTTTTCTCCTCTCAGAGAGACCCTGTAGAGAAAGCTACAATAATAATCTGATTTTGCCCTCCTTCTTTCAACTATATTGATGGCCTCAGAGGTGCCGATACGATTGAAATGATGGGAAAACAGGAAATAAGTCACTGTATAAAATTCCATGCTGGCACTTAATCCCGGTAAATAAGTGGATTTTGGTTGTAGTTTGGGCACTCGGTCTGTAAAAGGTTCGCCATCACTGGTATATAGTGTGCACTATGGTCACAGTATGGAAGGATAAATGGCAACAAGTTCAAAGCAAAATATGGCTAAAAGATTTAATAGTCTATAACCCACTGAATAAATAAATAGATTATTACAAGATATTACAAATTCATAGCAGTCTCCATATTATGGCAAGGGAATGCCTGGTAAGGTGCCTCGTGCAATGAACAGTTTGAAAAGTGATATATAATTGCACACTATAGGAGTTAGGTAACTTGTTACCAGTCCTGGATCATGTCACCGAGTCGCCTATCAAGTAGGCTTCACCAGGAGTAAAAATTTATCATGCAGGAGGCGTGAATTCAGGCCCCTCATGTGACGTCACCTCACTCTCCGAGCCTGAAAATATGCATTGAATACGATTTTTTTCTTCTGCATTTTTGATGCAGACTTGTGTCATTTGTAGTGTGTTTTTGATGCAGATTTACATGCGTTTTACTAAAATTTCAAATATCTGTGAGAAGGCACAGGAAAAGTGACATAATCATTATTTTATTTAGTTTTCTGCATTCAGCAACACTTTTTCTTCATTACTTTTTACAAATCACATTCACTTTAATGCTACTGTATTACCTTCTATTTCTCTTCTCCTGTATCTATCTCATATCTATCTTCTATCATTTATCTGGCTATCTATATATAATCAACTATATCTCTGCATCTATAAATCTATATCATCTTTCATATTTATCATCAATCTACCTATTATCTGTCTATCTTCTATAAAATTCCACTACAGCCCCATATTACAGATTGCCTTACCATACTCCTGCTTGTAATCTACAAAGTGCTATTATTGTGCAGGGCTAAAGGAGCCTCTTACTGAATGTGACTGTTCATAAAATTGTTTTAGTTTGGGGCCACATTTTTAGTTTTGCTCAGGGCCCACTTTGTCGAAAACCGACTCTGTCTGTGTAGACATACAAAAAAATAAAGTAAAATGGTTTTATACTTGGTATAGTATTGCACCATAGATCTGGATAGAAACATGTATTTTTGTTCCTGTATACTGTCCTTCACTTACGTTTGTTAGGTCGTCATGTAAAGCATTTAGGGTGTAAATCAATAATTCGTGAGAATCCTGTTGACAGTCCTTCCTGAAAGGCGGATGAACTTTACACATGACAGACAAGAAGGCTATTGGCGACACTTCCTGTTCTTTCCCAAACCACATGAGTGACATTAGGTTAGCGAATGCAAGCGACAGTTCTTTTTTATCTCTGTGAAACAATAATAAACATAGACATTAAACTATGCAGAAAAGAGATACATTTATATTTGACTAAGCAAGGTTGTAGGAAGGAAATAGCAATCACCAATCACAAATTAAAATGTCTTCAATCCTTTATTAAATTTCTTCACAAAAAACATGGGGATAGCCAGGGATGAATGGGCCCAGGGGCGTTCTCTGGCTGAGCACCAGATATACTGTATATATATACCATGTCTCTCATGTGGATATAATGGAATGCCTGCCGTATATACAAGTGCTTATCAATAAATCTAATATATAAAGCTGAGTCTATGGGGCATATTTATCAAGACCTGAAATAAATAATTGCAAATGCTAGCCTATTGCTAGCATTAGCGACTATTTGTCCAAATCCGCCACCTTCACGCCAGTGGGGCGTGAAGGAGTGGGAGGGGAGGGCGTGGCCAGCCGGGAGTGGGCCGGCATGGGGCGTTACTGTCCCCACGCCGGGGCACTCGCTGCCGACGGCGACTTTTAAGTTGCCTGCGGCGCTTATTTCTACGCCAGACAGGGCCTAAATAAACACAGCCCAGCCTCTTGCCCCGATACATTAAGTGGCTATCGCCTCTTGATGTGTCCTGCTGTGAATGTGCAGTGGCAGGGCTATCATACTTTGGCTATTTCGACTTTGGTCAATATTTTCCGTTAGGGGGTTAAACACTAGGAATAACCATTATTATATTTTGATAGATCGAACATTTTGGGATGTGGTGAAACCTAACATGTTTATGATTTTTGCTGTTTATTTATATCAGATCTGGGGAAAGGGGAGTTATTTTAATTTTTAGTTTTTCAAAGAAATTTCAGCTTTTTTTTAATTTATTTTTTTACTATTTTTCAGTCCCCCCAGGGTACTTGAACTGAAGTATGGCAATACATGGGTATTTTACTACTCATTTATTACAATGTGCCACAAGCCCCAGTGTATCAAATTTTTCGACTGATTTTAACCATTTGCAATAAAGCTAAATCTATGAGGGAATATTCTGGGCACTTGTTTTTCCTTCTCACTCTATCTTGAGATATTTGATTTCGCATTATTGGAAATGTTAGTGTTATTGATTCATAGTACAGTCAGGTTATTGATCAGTCTGTGCTTTGACCATTTTTAGAGGTAGACAAGATACTGTAGACTTCAGGAACCAGTTAACCCAGTCCAGGAGTCAGTCCCATGCATAAAAAGTAAGCGTGTCCTAGATCCATAGGATGGGGTCTGAATACTGCAGTCCACATACAGATGCTTAAATACAGACACTGTAGTTAGTTAACAAATAACAGATATAAAACATTACCTAGCAATAAATTTCTCAAACTGCCAAGAGAAGAAATATTCCACAAGTGGAGTGGTGCAGCTCAGACATTGTATCACTGCGTTCATGTAACACGTATTTCCTAGATTACACAGGCCAGTCACTCCTTTTACTTTCATGGGGAGGTCATTATGCAATATCTTACTGTTACTGGTTGTTGCTTTGGTTTCACTATGGTAAAAAAGACAAAAAAAAAGTTAATCTTGTATTATTTGGTCTTTTAAGTCTCGTGTGTTGCATTGATTTATTGATGCAGTGGTTCATATAGAAGCATAAAGCACAATTGTACTGAAAAATGCATATAGACTTTCACTTTTAGCCGTATACTGCTTAAAAATATACCAATCACCATAGATCTGGATAGAAACATGTATTTTTGTTCGTGTTTACTGTCCTTCACTTACATTTGTTATGTCTTCATGTAAAGCATTTAGGGTGTAAATCAATAATTCATGAGAATCCTGTTGACAGTCCTTCCTGAAAGGCGGATGAACTTTACACATGACAGACAAGAAGAATATTGGCGACACTTCCTGTTCTTTCCCAAACCACATGAGTGATATTAGGTTAGCGAATGCAAGCGACAGTTCTTTTTTATCTCTGTGAAACAATAATAAACATAGACATTAAACTATGCAGAAAAGAGATACATTTATATTTGACTAAGCAAGGTTGTAGGAAGGAAATAGCGCCAATCACAAATTAAAATGTCTTCAATCCTTTATTAAATTTCTTCACAAAAAACATGGGGACAGCCAGGGATGAATGGGCCCAGGGGCGTTCTCTGGCTGAGCACCACATATACTGTATATATATATACCATGACTCTCATGTGGATAAAATGGAATGCCTGCCGTATATACAAGTGCTTATCAATAAATCTAATATATAAAGCTGAGTACGGTATATGGGGCATATTTATCAAGACCTGAAATAAATAATTGCAAATGCTAGCCTATTGTTAGCATTAGCGACTAATTGTCCAAATCCGCCACCTTCACGTCAGTGGGGCGTGAAGGAGCGTGAGGGGAGGGCGTGGCCAGCCGGGAGTGGGCTGGCATGGGGCGTTACTGTCCCCGCGCCGGGCACTCGCTGCCGACGGTGACTTTTAAGTTGCCGGCGGCGCTTATTTCTACGCCAGGCAGGGCCTAAATAAACGCGGCCCAGCCTCTTGCGCCGATACATTAAGTGGCTATCGCCTCTTGATGTATCCTGCTGTGAATGTGCAGTGGCAGGGCTATCATACTTTGGCTATTTCGACTTTGGTCAATATTTTCCGTTAGAGGGTTAAACACTAGGAATAACCATTATTTTATTTTGATAGATCGAACATTTTGGGATGTGGTGAAACCTAACATGTTTATGATTTTTGCTGTTTATTTATATCAGATCTGGGGAAAGGGGAGTTATTTTAATTTTTATTTTAGACATTTAATATTTTTTTTTTTTTTAATTTATTTTTTTACTATTTTTCAGTCCCCCCAGGGTACTTGAACTGAAGTATGGCAATACATGGGTATTTTACTATTCATTTATTACAATGTGCCACAATCCCCAGTATATCAAATTTTTCGACTGATTTTAACCATTTGCAATAAAGCTAAATCTATGAGGGAATATTCTGGGCACTTGTTTTTCCTTCTCACTCTATCTGGAGATATTTGATTTCGCATTATTGGAAATGTTAGTGTTATTGATTCATAGTACAGTCAGGTTATTGATCAGTCTGTGCTTTGACCATTTTTAGAGGTAGACAAGATACTGTAGACTTCAGGAACCAGTTAACCCAGTCCAGGAGTCAGTCCCATGCATAAAAAGTAAGCGTGTCCTAGATCCATAGGATGGGGTCTGAATACTGTAGTCCACATACAGATGCTTAAATACAGACACTACAGTTAGTTAACAAATAACAGATATAAAACATTACCTAGCAATAAATTTCTCAAACTGCCAAGAGAAGAAATATTCCACAAGTGGAGTGGTGCAGCTCAGACATTGTATCACTGCGTTCATGTAACACGTATTTCCTAGATTACACAGGCCAGTCACTCCTTTTACTTTCATGGGGAGGTCATTATGCAATATCTTACTGTTACTGGTTGTTGCTTTGGTTTCACTACGGTAAAAAAGACAAAAAAAAAAGTAAACCTGGATTATTTGGTCTTTTAAGTCTCGTGTGTTGCATTGATTTATTGATGCAGTGGTTCATATAGAAGCATAAAGCACAATAGGACTGAAAATATAGACTTTCACTTTTAGCCGTATACTGCTTAAAAATATACCAATTTGCCATTGACATTTTCTATATACTTCCATTGGGAAGAAAAGGTAAAGCATATTGTATTTCTTGACAGTATATCACAATGGTATAACTTTTTTTCATAATAACCCTAGTTGTGAACAATGAAGCACTTATCGTACATATCTGGATCTGATGCATTCTGTTCTTTATTTCCATCCATACATTGACCTATTTCCTGAAAATTAAGAACGCTTCTTGCAGCTACAATTATATTATGGTTCATCCCTTCTCCATGGCATTGAATATTGCAATCTTACAGCTTAGGAAGGGGGAGCTCTAGAGTCAGTATTATGTCACAATGACATCACAATGAGGAAACAGGGGGAGATGTATCAGAAGTCCCTGAGAGCAGAACTGTTCTATTTGCCCGTGGCAACCAATCGGAGCTCAGCTTTCATTTTCCCAGAGCTGTTTACTAAATTAAAGACAAAGCTTCGACAGATGTAAAAGGCTCCGTTAAATGTCACCTGTTAATTTTTGGCTAAATTCAGACATTTTGCTGCCGTACCGTAACGGGAGAGCAGGAGGGGGTGAGCACTGCCCACCCCACCCCTCTCTATAGAGAAACATGGCGCACGGCTCCATATTCCAAGGAAACATAGGACATGTCCTACCTTTTCCCCGGGTACGGAGCGGTACGCGCGGCATCGTACCGCTCCATGCGGCACTGTGCGCCCATTTCCGGGCCTATGGGGGACATATATATATGACGTATATAGATCTCCCAACAACCATGTGAATCCAGCCTTACACCAGTGACATATGTGGCGTTTTTGATACGTTTTTATAATTGCGTTTTTGCATCCCTGAAAAACGCATCATATTTGCATACTGGCTTTTAGGTTAAAGTGTCTTAGCTTGGCATTTTTTCCTCTGCGTTTTTTTTGTCAGCGTTTTTTGATGTGCATTTTTTTGCGCTTTTCAAAGTGGTTGCATATGTGAAAACGCATGGTTTTGTGGTCTGCTTTTTGAAATGCATGTGATTACATTCACAAACTCAGTAGGTTGAAGTTCACTGTGTTTTTACTAATTCCAAGAGACACAGCTGCAAGCAATTAATGCCCATCAAGCATTACGTTTTTAAAAATGCAAATGCAAGCAAACATTTGGAAAACGCATGCGTACAAATGTGTGCTTTTTCAATGTATTCGAAATCGCAGCAGAAACGTGACATGCACGCCTTGTGTGTCACCAGCCTTAGAAGAGCAGCAATGCTCTAATATCTGTGCTGGCATCATACTCCATTAACAAGGTGCAGCTGAGGAGACGCTGAACACTGCCTTATTTCTTCCTAGCAGTTTTGATTAATTATGCATCACACTCAGTAGTCTGCTGCCTGGTTCAATAACAGTTAAATGGGTTGTCCACTTTCTGCAAGTAATGGATATTTTTTGTGAAAGGTTATACAATTTCCAAATAAACATTCTGTATTAATTCCTCATGGTTTTCTAGATCTCTCATTGCTGTCCTCCTATCTGTGCATCTGTGTTAGTTTTCAATGGATAGAAATCTGCCCATGGTCTTGTGATGGACACATGTAATGGTCCTGCCAATGCAGTCATTACAAAATATTGCTCCTATTAGATTGCATGTGTCCATAGAGCCTGATCACCTATGTGTGCCATCTAACTGGTAATGCAACTGTATAATATCCAGCTGGGAAGGGAGGGTTTGATTTCTAACACAAAAGTTTTGATTGGTTAACAATCAGTCCGGATCCGCCTCAAGGCTTGTCATTGGTGGATGCTAAATTCCTCCCAAAGGGAAGTTTAATATATACTTCTCCAGTTTTCCAGAGTCTCCTTAGACCTCCACATGAAAGGACACAAGGCCTACAGACAGCAAGCCTGCTGCTGTTGTCACACCTGAGGGTAATTCAACCCATCAGGCCTGCTGCAGTCCTGCACCTATACAGGGTTTGTACACGTTTGCTGCCAAAGCAGCTTCTACCTTCTCCAGCCCCAGGTTCCCTAATCTGGGCTGTGAGCTTCTTCTTTTAGACTACATCTAACTATCTTCCTTGGACATTGACAGATATGACCTCTACCGTAACCTTTTACCATTGCTGTGTTCTGGAATAAGGAAACTGTAAGTTTATGTTTTACTTAACTTGTCTGCATGTGATCCCTGCCTGCTGCTAACATCAAGGGCCTCCTCTCTGTCATCTACCCGGGGATCCCTAACACACAAATACACTGGAAGTGCCCCAGGAAGAATTACTGCCACCTTACCGACTCTCCTTCGTCTCGCCTGGCATGGACAAGACCTGTTTCACTTGGACAAAGCTTCCGCGACCAGTCCAGCACCAGGGCATGCTAAAACCAGCCACTCAGGTACCAGGGGAATCCAGCTGCCCCAAGCCATTAGGTCAGGCCCCGGTGGGAGGACTTTGCACATGCAGGTGCACAAGCTGTTATCATTGCAGAGTATTCAGAGCCATGTGCACCTGTATGACATCATATGATCATGGATTTCTATTCACTGAAAGTAAACATAGCAAGCAGAGATTTCAAAAACCATGAGGAATAGATACAGAAAGTATTTTGGAAAATGATAGAACTTTCCCTTACACAAACCATATCAATTATTTGTTGAAAGTGAACAACCCCTTTAACCTGCTGTGATGGGACAGAATATTATCAGCGTTGGAACCAGGCTTCACATAAAAGGTCCAGGGAATCGATCCTCAATGCTTGTTATAGTTCACACTTGACCACGCTTGTGTGTATTCTGTCTGCTTATATCTGGTATCTTCTAACAGCTTGTCTTTCTGGTTCTCCCTATAGCAGCGACTGGGCAATTATTCTGTAAAACGTTCCACAACTTCTACCAAGTTAACCCAGTCCAGGAGTAACATGCGTAAGAAGCAAGAGTCCTACATTCATAAGATATCAGATCAGATATCAGACTCAGATGTAACTTGGGGGAAGGGGTGTTATGTTCAGAAAGTTCGGTTGTACTAAGACCCAGGAGCTGTACTGGGCCCAAGATGTCCAGTCTGATCCATTACAACCACCTTAATACCAGTAAGATATACAAATCACTAGGTTAAGATGGCATATACCCCTATCCTGGAGTATCAATGATAATAACCTTATAACACAACATCAGTAAAGATTTATGAGGGATTGGTCCTGTCAACTTCTATAAGGAGGTAAGTTCTAGACTGGACCAGGGGATTTGATACAGTGCCACATAAAAGGTTGGTACATAAACAGAAACTTCTGTGACTAGACGAAAAATTTGTGTATTTGGGTTAATAATTGGCATAGAACATAGTACATGGTACATTCTTAGACTGGGTCACAGTTACTAGTGGAGTGCTACATTGTGTGTTGTGAGCTAGCTGCACAGACAGTGGCTAATTCATGACACCATTGATTTCTAATGTGCACATTCACTGTGCTGTGCATGCAAAGTGTCTCACCACATCGTGAACGTGCAGACCAGCCGCACTGCAAATTATAGGCAAGCTCCTATTCCAGTGATAGCAAACCTTTTAGAGGCCGAGTGCCCAAACTACAACAAAGACCCATTAATTTATCGCAAAGTGCCAACACAGAAATTTAATTTGTGATTTATACTCCCTTCTCTGTCACAGTTTTCATTGATACCAGCACCTGAGGCACCAATAAAGCAGAAAATAGTCCCAGGTAGAGCTGTCACTTTAAAATAGCTCTGTGCACAGCAAGTCCTGGTCTGTCTGGGACTGCAGGAAGATACCTGGAGTCATCTCTGGTGATGGCCTGAATTCCCACAGAAAGGGCTCTGAGTGCCACCTCTGGCACCAGTGCCATAGGTTAGCCATCACTGTCCTATTCCATTTCCTATGGACGGTCCATGGCTTGCAGCATGGAAATTGCACATGGCCATGTACATGAGGCCTTAAACTTCCATGAACTTACAATAATATAAGATTTTTGTGCCAGGCAGTTGCTATTTAACCAACAGGGGTGTAAAAAAACGGGCCCTGGGACAAAAGTTTAGCTTGGGGCCTCCATATCTCATAAATACTTTATAGTAGCAAACATAACCCACTTATTCAGCATTAAAAGAGTCTTAAAAAAGGCAAAGGAGGGATCGCAAAGCTCTAAATGTGGTACAATAGCCAACACACAGAAAGTATAATACTAAGAAAAAAGCAAGTAGTTTCTTGAGTCGGCAACACTGAAATGACAATGCATACTGCTTTATTAGTCTATACAAAGGACAAAACATACATAACAGCAATTGAAAGTGCACACTTACATATAAACATGTGCTGCCCAACTAACCACCTCCTCTAGTCTGCACTGGGTAAAAAGGCCCAAATTTCTGCCAAGTAAACAAGTCAGATAAATGGCAAGTGACCAGGTGTCTGGATGGCTCTAATAAGTCAGATCCATACTCCAATAAAGAGTAAAAGCTGCACATGCTGTAAAGTGTAAATCCAATTTGAAAAGATTAACTCATGATCCAAGATCCAACAAACAATATCAAGGTCAGGAATAAACCCAGCAGCACGTCCTCTGACGAGGATTCGGGTTCTGCCGGGATTCACGAAGATCGCGTGCCCTATGTATAGCAGGTGTCGCTGCTGCGCTGAGGTCCGCCGGAGTTCACCTTCTTCTCTTCGGTGTATGTAAGTGCGTGTCAAGCGACACAAATTATTTTTTAAATACAGCGGTTTTTCCGAATCCATCAGGCTTTCCGGCGGCCATGCCGCCGATTTCCGTCGCGTACAATCCGATCGCGTGCGCCAAAAACCCGGGGCAATTCAGGGAAAAACGTCACAAATCGGTTATATTCGCGAAACTCGGCGATTCTGCCTATTAGTAAATGAGCCCCAATGTTATCAGGGTTAGAGCCTTTGGATTGTATTTCAAATGCATAAAAAAACATGTGACTGTGGCATTAGGGGTACGATGCCTCTTATAGGTAAGCTCATGACTTAAATGGCGTGCTAGATTGTTGCCTCCGGGTGGTTTCTGAGTGTGTCAGCAGGTGCCTTGTGCATGATGGTAACCAAAAGTTGCAAATCACTAGACCACAAATCCTGATCAGTTGTGTTAACTGGGGTAGACTGTAGCTGATATTTAAAATAGATTTTTAACCCTGTTGAGGTATCAGAAACAGGTTTGGTATTTCTTTTCTGTATATGTCCTTCCATGTGCCATGTTGTTATTAAGGATGCCATCAATATATTTTGTTGCTGGGGGGTAAAATATGAACAGTTGAGAACCGGGAAACATTTTTGTAGATAAAATGAGTCTAAAAAATTAGTAGTAGAGTTGCAGAGGTGCGTTTTCCCTCTCACCATTAAAATATAAATGTATTTTGAAAACAGAATATCAATCATGCATCTTTTATATCAATACAGCTTAGATACAGCAGATACTCATTCAAATATTTCACTTTTTGTTTCATTGCAGCTAATGGTAAGATCAAAAAAGTTCTTTGTTTTCATTAATGTACACTCTGAACCCCATCTTGACAGGAACAAAATGTAGATATTTTTGCTAAATTATTATACAAGTATTCAGCCCCTTTGCTCAGTATTGAGGAGAGGCAGCTTTTGAGGTAGTACAGCCATGAGACTTCTTGGGAATAAAGTTTTCTAATGAAAGAAAAAGGGTTGAAACATCCAGCTACATAAAACAGCTTGGTCCTTTGTTGATCCATTTGTAGATACATAGAACACATCAAGTAAAAAGCTGACGCGTTTCTGTTGTACTAGACACCCTTACACATGGCTAATCAGTGGCCAACTGGGTGAGCTGGAGAGACAATTTTTATAGTTTTTCACACCTGGATTTGGGGATCCTCTGCCTCTTCCTTGCAGATCCTCTACAGGTCCCTCAGGTTGGATGGTGAACTTGGCCGGAAGCCATTTTCAAGTCTCTCCATAGATATTCAATTGGGTTTAGGTCAGGGCTCTGGTTGGGCCAGTCAAGAATGGTTACATAGTTTTTCTGAAGCCACTGCTTTGTCATTTTAGCTGTGTGCTTAGGGTAATTTTCTTGTTGCATGGTGATCCTTAGGCCCACTCTGAGGTCCAGAGTATTCTGGAAGAGGTTTTTATCCAGGATATCTCTGTACATGGCCGCATTCATCTATCCTTCAGTTGCAACCAGTTGTCCTGTACTTGCAGCTGAAAAACACCCCATAGCATGATGCTGCCACCACCATGTGTCACTGTCGGGATTGTATTTGCCATTGCCTGGCATACTACTTTGAATTAACACCAAAAAGTTCAATCTTCATGTCCTTCATGTGTTATTTTGCAAACTGTACGCAACCTTTCATATGTCTTGCACTGAGGAGAGGCTTCCATCAGCACACTCTGCCATAAAGCCCCGACTGGGGGAGGCTGCAGTGATAGTTGACTTTTTGGAACTTTCTTCCATCTCTCTACTGCATATCTGGAGCTCAGCTTTTTTCTTAACCTCTCACACCAAGGCTCTTCTTCCACTGTTGCTTTGTTTGGCTGGATGGCTTGGTTGTGGAAGAGTTCTAGTTGTCCCAAACTGCTTCCAGTTAAGGATTATGGAGGCCGCTGTGATCTTGAATGCTGTAGAAATTATTTTGTAGCCTTGGCCAGATCTTTGCTTTACCACATTTCTGTATCTGAGCTCATTGGGCAATTCCTTCAACCTCGTGGTTCTCATGTGCTCTGACACATATTGTGAACTGTGAGGTCTTATATATAGGGCATTACCGATGAAGGACCCCAGAGCTGCCTTCAGTAGAAGCCTACTAGATACTTTCTGCACAATCTAACAGTGCAGCTGTCATCCAATGCAGAAAGCATAGGCTGACTATGTAATGTGTCGCAATACATTATGATCACTTGTTCATATCTCACCCTTGGACAAAATAAATCCGTAAAATAAAGCTTCAAAAAAATTCAATTAAAAAATATAATTCCACCCTATATAATAATCAAATTCAACATAAAAAAGTGAAAATCACCAAAAAAAAACCCACAACATATTGGGTCCTGACAACCCATACAATAAAATAAAATTGTCACTGAACCTGTAAAAAAAAAATGCATACAAATTTACAAAAAATGCTAAGAACCATAAACAAGAATTCATGATTTTTTAGCCACCACCAAGAAAGAGTTAATAAAATCTGATTATTAACTATTGACCCCCCCATAAATGATGTACTTGAAAAGTGGATCTCATCCACAAAAATGTCCAAATTACAAAAGAATAAACATTTTATAACCTGTAAAATGTGAACAATGCCGATCTGCTTTGGATGGCCCTTATATAGTGTGCCTATACAGCATTTTACCACCACATAGGGGGCATCCTCATACTCGGGAGAAATTGGGTAAACTTTGTGGAGTTTTTCTTCATTTAATATTTGTGCAGTTTAATGTACGGTCTAAAAAAAATTACAGCTTGTAAATGACACCTCCATTTTGTTTTAACCCCTATGAAACATCTAAAGGGTTAACACGCTTCTTAAAGTAGATTTTTCACACATTAAAGGGTACAGTTTCTAAAATTGCATCATTTGCAAGGTTTTTTACTGCTATATAGGCCTCTCAAAGTCACTTAAAGTTGAGCTGGTGCCCCTAAATAAGGATTTCATAAAAAAAAATGCGCACCCAAAATTTGAACCTAGAACAACCTAGAAAAGAGAGAGGATGCATAAAAAACACACCTATATCAAGCAGACATTTGCGAAGTGTTAGTTATAAAGTTACTTGGATGCTATGACTATCTGCCTAAAAACGCCGAGCATTTTGAACTTTGAAAATCATAATTTTAGAAATTTTTGCAAATGTCCATTCTTTTCATAACTAAACACAACAGATTCATCAAAATTTTTTCTATTAATTTGAAGTACAATGTGTGAAGAGAAAACATTCTTTATTGATCTTACCATTTGGCTGCAATGAAACAAAGTGAAAAATTTAAAAGGGGTCTCAATACTTTCTGCACCCACTGTTGTATATAGTGCAGAAAGTTTAAATCAAAAAGAAAAGCTTTATATGTAACATTTTCCACAAACCCATATATCCATTTGCATTGTTGGGGTACCCTGTTTTCAACTCATGTTACTAGTTTGTCCTTTCAGTTATTGACACTATATTTGATATGTACATGAATGGAATCATTGTATAGATGTCCATGGTGTATGGTTCCGTCACATGCAATATTATGGAAGTAGTTTAGTATGCACTCACCATTTTTGTATCATCTGTATCGAGATCTTCATCAGAGGTAGATTCCTCCATTGAGCAACATCTGAATGAAAATTATTTCCAAGTATCTTGTGCTAGAAGTTTTCCAAACTCCCTTAAAGATATCTCTCTACATTCTACATCTTCCAATAGATACAGGATAAAAGCATATACAGGAGAAATAACTAAAAGCCAAAACACAACCAAAAAAACTAAGTGCATGAAAGTCTCTTCCATACACTGGAAATATACTGGTCCAGTTAAGAACGACAAAACTTGACATAATCCCTCAAGTCTTTTTGATATGGTTTTCTTTACTATAAAGTGATCCGTATTTTCCCTTGGGCTTGGAAACAAGTTGTAGCTTTATGCCACGCTTGCTAAACTCTATATGGTGCTCCCTACATAGGGCTGAGCTTCTACTCCACTGTGTAATTCGTTGTAAAATGAGTTTAGAAAGTTTGCGTTATAACGATAGGAATGGATGCATGACTTTTCTTAAGGACGTGAGTTAATGAGTAAATATAAAATTACAAATGTAACCGTTCTTTTTCCACCAGTAAAACAACTCGAGGTCACTGGATAGTTGGGGTCTTTAAAGTTAATTTTGTATTTTCAATGGAAGAGAACTTGTGTAGGATCATAATTTGTCCTAATATTTATTCCAAGTTGTTCTTGCAGCTGGTCAATTTCTGAAAACAGTTGGATACAGTTTGTTCCTTCTGTGCTAAATAAACAGAACCAATCGTGCGATTGTTTTTGTGAGGAAAAAGGTGTAATATTTCTTTGTTGAAATAGACACTGATTCTTTGTTGGTTTCCATGTAGTCCAAAAAGCCACTCGACAGTAAGTTTCCCACCCACTTCAGTAAGTCATCCTGCTCCACCTTCACAAGGTTGTGTCTCGGATTTTCTTCAGCTCCTGATATTCCTGTTGACTTTCTTTGCACGCCTGTCAACAACTAGTATCCTGTTCATCGAATAATTGAAGAAAAAGATGTTTTGTTGCCCGATGGTGCTTGGGAAATTGATTTTCCAAAGTCATTCCTTATATTTATTTGTTTTACTTCCATGTTTCAAAGTAAGCATCTTCAACAGAGCGTGCAGGATGAAGTGACATGCCAACTGTAGAGTACTCCTCAGAGCCATTGTCCCAGATTGTGTAGCAACTGTAAACATCCATAGCCACATAATGATAGTGTAAGGTCTAGGAAAATCGGAGATGGTATTTGGTGGTGGTTTTTGTTTGTGGGAGGGGTTTGTTTGGTTTCTAGTGACTCCTAAATAAAGGCCAGTGAGCATTAGCAATCTGGTATTCAGTTGTTAGAGCTACAGCATGTAACTGCGGGCATCTGACACCTTCTTCTTGTCACTGAAGTATTACATTGTAAAGAAAAGGTAGCATTTAACCAACATCTCTAGTCATTAAAAGCAATATTACAATCAAATCTTGTTCATACATTATTTTGAACGTATTCCATGTTCTTATTTCAAAGATGTGTTCAATTAGCAACGTTTGCATTGCAAGCCTGTGTGAGCCATCTCTCAACATCTCAATAGCACATGACCTTCCTTTTACATACAAGTCAACTCCAAGTGCTGCATTCTTATGTAGTTCCTGCTTCACGCATTCTGATGTAGTTTGGTTTGTAGTGAACTTCTCTCTAATTCCGATTGCTCCAAAGTAAATAATATAAATCTGTGTCGTTCAGCCAGTACCACTATCTGAACGAAACAGATCTAAAAGTAATGGATACTGTACTTGGAATAGTGCGTGTGTACATTATTATATTATTCCAGTTTTGGGCATTGGGCATTTTACCACACAACTAAGTTACCTTTTGACTCACGTGTCCTGACATATACACTTTTGCATCACTACTATTGCTATCACCATTTCCATATTGGGGCGTGTTGTCAGCACTGTGACTATTGGACTATTGTTAAAATTAGTCATTAAATATTATCTACTGTGGGACAATATTGTTATTACACGAATGAAGTTGTAATAAGAAGGTGGAGGAGGATGATGTGAAAAGTCTTGGCCTTCTGCTGTTCATATGTTAGGCTGAGAAGATGAATTCTATCGAGTCTATCATCCTCTATTTGCTGTACTACTGGCTCTCTGCAACTTTGTTCTGAACCAGAAAGGGTTAAGTCTTGCACATCTTCAGAGCTCTGCCTGTCTCACCCGAGCACTTTAACTCCAAAGATGATGTCTACTCCCCTTGGTTTATCAATATGCTACGATCCTGACTATTTCCTGGTTATTGATTTTGTACTTCCTCTTGCACACATTGGGGGTCATTTACTAAGGGACCCGAATCGCTTTTTTCGTGGAGGTTCCCAAAAATTACCGATTTGCGCCAAATTGCCCCGGGTTTTTGGCCCTTGCTTGACACGTTCTTACCTGCACCCAAGATAGGACGGTGAACTCCAGCGAACTCCGACCTCAGCACAGCAGCGACACCTGGTGAACATCGGGCACACTACCTTAGTGACTACCTTTAAGACCCGAATCCTCGACGTAGAACGCGCCGCTGGATCGCGACATGACCGGTGATCAGTAAAATGTGCCCCACTGTCTACACCCCATCGGGACTGGTAAAATATGGTTTATAGGACCTATGTCCTATAATGGTGCTGGTCCTAAAGCAAGTGCTACCACTGTCTTTGTCAATAGGATGTGTCCCAATATTAAAGAAATTATATTCTTTGGTACATGGAGAGGTCTTTTAGTATTTATATAGGTATATTCTTGTATATAGCAGGAAGTATAGTAGAAGTTTTATAAAGAAGGCAATATTATAGAAGTTGTGGTCTCTTACACAACTACATTATTAAAGTACTTCCTTTTTTGTTGTACATGTACGGCACAGAGGAAAGGTTATTGGTTATTTTTCTTTTGCCCCATCTACCAGTGTGATTCTTTGCCTACATGCACATTAGCTCTGCTTACTAGAAAAAGGATTTTTTTGGTTTACATTTAAAGGGGTTGTCCGACAGACACCACACTAGAACAGGGGATTGGTGGGTGGCCGGAAGTTGACAGAGCTGAGCATACCTGCTGCATACCTGCAGGGGCACTGCTCCAACGAGTGGTGGTGCTAGAGACCGGGAGCACCGGTGGTGGTAACTACACATTTATTTTCTTTTACAGGACCCCGTCCCCCAGCCCACTGCTAGATTTTTCAAGAGCGTTGGACAACCCCTTTAAAGAGAACCCGTCATGCAAAATAACCCCCTAAACTAAATATATTTTCATAAACTGCCTGTAAACCTAAGCAATGAGGTCCTAAAGCTGTATGCAAATGACCTGTGAAATGTCCAATGAAGCATTAGTATATTCAAGCTGTCCACTCTATTCATGAGTGGGAGGCACAGCCACACCCCCAGTGCATGACTGACAGCCTGTATAATGATGTGAGGCTGTATAATTATGTGCTTCCTGGTGCTGGTGGCCACGACCCCTGCAGCCTGTGTGTGTGTGTTTAGGAGAGATACAGCAGTTCCAGGCAGCCATGTTATAACAGAACATGTCATATTCATGTGTAGCTGATGTCTGTGTCTCTCACCTGTATATTAGGAGGATGCAGCACAGACACTAGCCATGCTTTACTATACATTACACACAGACATGAGCAGGAGGAGGAGAGGGAAGGGGTAACAGGGGTGACATCACTGCCCCTGACCATGTGACCAGTCTCATTTACATGATAAAAAATAGATGATTTTACAATGATTAATGTATGAAATAACTAGATAAAGGCTGGGATGGGATCCTTGTGAGCTGCTCCAACAGGTAGTAGTGACAGGACAAGTGGCAGAGACCTGATGACAGGTGTCCTTTAAGACTATCTACCAACAATGTGACAGTTTTCCAACTCCACCCATATTACATGACCCCTGCCCAGGGCAGCCATCAGGAAATTCGGGGCCCCATACAGCAAAAGTGTCTGGGCCCCAACACACCCCAAAACCGAACAAGCCTCCTGCCCCCCGCAGTGACCTTTCACAAACAGGGTTTGAGGCCTGTTGCTACGACAAGGCACACTCTTCTGGTAGATTGCCAATAGGAGTCATACTTTTGGTCAAGTATATTTATTATAGTGCAAATATGGCATCAAAAACTAAAGCATGGTGAACAGTAAACATATAAAAGTGTTTAACAGACAACATATAACAAATATAACATTATAAAGTGCAATTGCTAGGGCCGCCACTATCTTTTAATGTTTTAATAAAGAATTGTGTTAATTACCAGTGGGGGTGCTCCAGTGCACCTAAGGGCTCTTTACGTCACCCTGCCACCAGTCCTGAGGTAATCTGAAGTCCTGGTACCTGTGCCTGCTCAGCAACCTCTGTGAATCACTGCATAAGGGTCAGGACTTCATATTTCCTCAGAACCAATGGGAAGGAAAAGAAGGAGCGTTCATTGCATGCCCCAAGGAAACCTAAAGTCCCAGCACCTGCACACTGATTCACAGAGGCTGCTGAGCAGGCACAGGTATCGGGATTTCGGATCACCGCAGTCCGCAGGACTGGCCGCTGGGTGACATAAGGAGCCCTTAGGTGCACTGGAGCACTCCCACTGCTCCTAAGCTGGTAATTAACATAATTCTTTATAAAAGCATTAAAGGATAACCATAGAGGCCATTTTGATGGAACTTACAGTGCTGAAGTCAGGGTCATCAGGTGCATAGCATGATACCTTCAGGTACTATGCTGTGCACCTGGTGCTCGATTCCCTTTAAACAAGGGATATATATAAAGACAAAATACTCATGTACCACACTATAAAAATAACTTTATTAGATGCATGCATCTATAAGTGTGTAGTCACAAGAATGCCAATAAATAAGCATCAGCATTCAATGGATAAAGTAAATGCAACAATGTTTATAAATATATGTAAACTTCACCATAGGTGTAAACAAAAAATTAAACCAACTCAAATCACTTTGAGCCTCTATTGCAACAAACAGTTGGTCCCAGCAGCTCCAAAAAAGTGTACAGTTGGTGCAACATGGTCCTTGTGCTGACTGCATCACAAGGACTGCACTTCTCACATCATAATCCATATATGATGCAGGGAGCTCTGAGCACTTGGAGCTGCAGTGAACTGTAATGACATCGTTTGTCTTTACAGTGCACTGCCACTCCAAGCACTGTGGAATTCCTTGCATTATAACTGGCTTAGGGTGCAGTCCTTGTGACGCGGTCAGCAAGGACCATGTTCTACAAACTATACTCTGGCCTGAAGCCACATCAGCTAGATCTTGGCAAAGTAACCGCAAATTCAGATTCACGGAGCAATCAGTCTTCTTTAGAGATGAGCGAGCACTAAAATGCTCGGGTACTCGTTATTCGAGACGAACTTTTCCCGATGCTCGAGTGCTCGTTTCGAGTAACGAGCCCCATTGAAGTCAATGGGAGACTCGAGCATTTTTCAAGGGGACCAAGGCTCTGCACAGGGAATAGTAGTACGGAAAAAATGATCCAGCGCTTAGTGTTCGGGAAACAAATGCTCCAGGCGTTTT
>WNYA01002935.1:0-31653 GCA_019512145.1 Engystomops pustulosus | reverse complement strand
CCTATGAAATTGACACGGGAGTTTTCCTGCATGCACGTTATATGTAGTGTGAACATATCCCAAGAAAACCATTTTCAGATATCTATTAGTAGGTCATTAATGGAATCCTCAATTCAAGAGACTTTTTTACAAGCAGGAAGACACAAGTATCTGGATCTCCCAGTGACCACCATGTAATAGACCCTTCACCCCTACTAATGCTTATAGTTGTATATACCTTGTGCTCCTCAATGGTATTGATCACTTTCACAAGTTCAAACTGCAGTCTCTCTTCCAGAGCTTTGATCTTACCATCTTTCTCTACAATGCTGAGGAAAGGAAAAAGCATTAAAGGATATGTCCACTATTAGCAAATAATTGATATCGTTTGTATAGCGAAAAGTTATACAATTTTCTAATATACTAACTGTATCAATTCCTCATGGTTTTCTAGTTCTCTGATCGTTCTCAGTAACCTTCATTTTTTACTTCCTGCGGATAGACACCAGTCCCTGGTCATATGATGTCACATAGGTGCACGACTCGTATCCCTGGTTATGCGATTTCACACAGGTGCATGGCTCGTTATATCCCAGGTCATGTGATGTCACACAGGTGCATGGCTCGTTATATCCCTGGTCATGTGAAATCATACAGGTGCACGGCTCGTTATACCAGAGTAATCAGCGCTGCAAGTTATACTAATTTGTGCTCCTGTGTGACATCACATGACCCAGGATATAACGAGCTGTGCTCCTGTGTGACATCACAAGACCGGGATATATATAAAGACCCGTGCTCCTGTGTGACATCACAAGACCGGGATATATAAAGAGCCGTGCTCCTGTGTGACATCACAAGACCGGGATATATAAAGAGCCGTGCTCCTGTGTGACAACACAAGACCGGGATATATAACGAGCCGTGCTCCTGTGTGACAACACAAGACCGGGATATATAACGAGCTGTGCTCCTGTGTGACAACACAAGACCGGGATATATAACGAGCTGTGCTCCTGTGTGACAACACAAGACCGGGATATATAACGAGCTGTGCTCCTGTGTGATATCACATGACCGGGATATATAACGAGTCGTGCACCTGTGTGACATCATATGACCAGGGATATAATGACCCGTGCACCTGTGCGCCATCATATGACCAGGGACTGATTTTAATCCACAGAAAGTAAACATAAAAGCTTTCTATTGAATGACAGAAAACAGAGATCTAAAAAAAAACGGGAGGAAATGATACAGAAAATATATTGGAAAACTATATAACTTTTCATAATGCAAACAATCTCAATTATTTGCTGAAACAGGAAAACCCTAGCAAGTCTTCCAAATTCCGTTTTACACTGAACACAACAGACAATGGTTACTGAACAGAAGGATGGATTAATAGGAAACATGGAGCTACTGAAAACTACTGAGAAAATTCCTTTAATATCGGTCTGTGCAAAGCTCAGTTTTTATTGCATGTTTACAGGTCTACAAATTTTACAACTGGTTAGTAGAGATGAGTGGACTTGTAGTCCACGTCCAGGTACTGCTGCCCAACCCAGACATATTGCTGGTCTAACAGCCAATCCGGGCATATGAACGCCACTAGCAAACTAGCTATGATTGGCCGGGGGACTCCTAACGCGGACATCAAGTCCATCATTTTGACCAGTTAGTAAGCGTAGGATATACTACAAGAAAAACAATTGGAGTGTGGTTCGAAAAGTCACCTGTAGGCAAACTTTTCACAAGAAGATTGCTATGATAAATGGCTGTACGGTTATTACCAAACTTTGAAAACCATTCCCCTGGCCTCTATTTCTTGGTCCTGTCTGGCAACGCTCAGGCACCTGTACCTGCACACTCCATTACTGGCGGCTCCCTGATGTGACCAACAATTGGCTGAGAAGGGACCAAAAAGGAAGGACCAGCGGGACACGGGGCGGCAATTGAACAAGATCAGTGGAGGAATTTGGAAGGCATTATCCATTGCTTATCTATTTTTATCCTATTCCGGGCCAAATAAGTATATTAGTAATTTGATTATCAACATGCAAAATATATACCTCTTCTCCATCTGTTCCAGCGTCTTAGCAGCAGCAGACTGAAAGAGAGATTATTAGATTGTATTGTTATTTTAATAATCTGCTCACAACAAAAAAAAAAAACAAAGGCTAAATTTAAAGCAAGTTATAAACTCTACATGTCACTGCATAGGTTTCAAAAGTCATGAAGACACTACCTGCCTCTTCTGATGAATTCTCTGAATTCTCGCCTACCTGTTCACTTTTTGTAGATTGGATCTTCTGTAGCTCAGCCTTCAGTGATATGTTTTCTCTTTGTAGTGTCTAGAAGAGATGACAACCCGCTCCATCAGTCATATAGAAGGAAATGCAGTTTAACAAATACTCAGCATTGACAAAAGAAGCTGTGGCACAGGCAGATGCAGAGGCCTGACCTCTACTTTTACCTATCCAAAAATCTTATCCAAAGTTATGTGAAAATGGGCAACAAATGCATCTTTTGCCCAAGATGAGACAGACTGAGGCTGGAGGGGGAGCTTTACCTATATCATAAGTTTTATAGCAGCTGGAAGCATCAGATGAGAAACATTTTCTCTTTCAAACTATGTCAGGCGTGGGGTTCTAACTGTTCTAACCAGAGACATGGGCAGGTAAAGTCATAGTTAAGAATGCAAATCTGAGATAAAGATCCAATTCCTGCCTTTTTCTTTATTCTTGTGGTTCTGTGAGCTACAGTACCAGATATACAAGCAGAAATTTAGATTTGAAAGATAAGAAAAGAGAGAAGGCCACAGCATTGTTGAAGATTTTACTATGCCTGTGTGAATAAAGGTTTAACCTTTTTTCATCATATTGGATGCTGTGGCCTTCTCTCCCCCTTTTTGTCTTGGACTATGGATCCTGCACACTAGGACCCTGGGCTGCGGTCATCAAACAGCTTTTGGTAAATACATTGGTTGCTGTCTTTTTTTACATTTGAAAGATGTGATTCTGATCTTTAAATTTACCGTAGGTAAATGGGTGAGATGTCACATAACTGAAACAATGCTAGAAAGGATCTATTATAACCTACCTGATGGTGCTGAAGTTTAGTTCACTTAGAGTGAGGTTAAGAGATGTCCGATTTGGCAGACAGACCAGCATAAGAAATATTAAAACTGCAATCAGCTCTTTCTACTATACAACATTCATCCAGCAGAACGTACACTATGTACAATCTGCTCAGCTCCTCCATCCATGATAAACCAGGTACACTTAGGCCCCTTACACAGGATGTTACACTGTGTAGGAGCACTTCTCCCACCAACTGTGTGCTGAAACTTCCTCTGCTGCAGAGAGATAACATCAGGCTTTGGGGGTGATGCTACAGCATGGAAGGGTATTGTTTAAAACCTCAAGGAGCTTTTCATGCTCATTAGCATCATTATAAAAAGTCAATTTGAGAAGGAAGGGGGCCATGGATAACAAATATGAGAAGATCATCACAGTCACAGTGCCTGGAGTAAGTATCCCTGGTTTATCATGATGGATTTTGATTTCCTTTAACCCCATAACGCAATAAGACTTACCCTTACGTCTTGCTGCACATGGGGGAGTATGAAGAGGGCTCACGGGCTGAGCCCTCTTCATACTCACCGGGCATTTGCTTCATAATAAAGCAAACGCCCGTCGCTAACCCTTTGATCGCCGCCGGCAAAGCTGCCGGCGGCATTAAAGAGCCGGCGGCACGTGGGCGCCGCCATCTTGGCTCCGATCGTCGCTCCCCATGGATCACACAAAAATCCGAGGCTGTCATGATCGAGGCTATCTATTACAATGTGCGATCTGCATCACTACGAAGTGCAATTTGTTACGCAGAAAATAAGCCATCGCAAAGCTCTGTACATGGAAAAATAAAAAAAAGTTATAGATTTTTCAAGGTGGGGAGTGAAAAAACGAAAAAGGGCCTGGTCCTTAAGGGGTTAAAGAGTAACTGTAAATGTTTTTTCCCCACAAATCAATAGCTCTTGGGGTGTAAAGCAACTTTGCCTATTAGCTTTGTTATCTATATTCAGTAGTGTCCTTGCTTTACCTCTCAGATTACCTCAGTGCGGCAATGGCTCCCTCCTCTCCCTGTGCTGATAATCCCCATGCATGAAACCGTACTATGTTTATACATTGTTTCTCATTGGTTTACATGGCAGGGGAGGAGCTGTTGCTCCCTGCTCACAGAGGAGGAGGTCATGTGCCATAGAGCTGAATGCAGAGGTCTCCTGCACAGAATAGTGAGGTAGAAGATGTTCCCTACTCCCTATCAGTCCCTTCAACCCAGTCTGTGATTCTACAAAATTTTCTCTGCCTTTCTCCTCATGCTGCTACCCTCCCCCACCTTGTCATTGGCAGTATCGGCTCTGTGCAGATAAGCAATTAGCCCTTAAAGGGAACCTGTCACCGCTGTTTCAAAATGCCAGAACTTTGGAAAGAAAAAGGATGAGCAGCACAAAGTAGGCATTGTTCTGTTTGTTTTCAAAGGGGGAATCACATATAATTTGGTAAGATCATTATAGCTTTACAGTTACACTAATTTAAAAAGTGTGTTTGCCAGTTCTGTTATCGCTACTAGAAACTGATGAATAAAGTGACAATTGGGTGGTCCTGCAAGAGCCAGAATCTAGGTACATACTCATTTGAAAAAAGCAGTATAAAACCCAGTGGTCCATTTATTCAAATTAATAGAAGGAGTAACAGATAAAAGAAAAATTCAAGTATTTTTGAAACTGGAGATGTCAGGAAAGCCAACATGGTTAAATATTCTTCTACAATGCTAAACGGCTCATTTACCTTCAGTTCCTCTCCACTGTTTGCAAAATTGGCTTGTTCCAGAGCAACTGCATCTTTCACCTGCTTTATCTCCTTGTCTTTCTCTTCAATGCTGCAAAAACAACAAAAATTAACCCAGTTCCAGGTAAAGATCACTGAATGGTATGGGGTAGATTCATTATGGCCATTATGCACTTTTGGGCATATCAGAGCGTGTGGGTTAGCCTGGAAAACCGTTGTACTATAGTAATAATAATAATAAAAAAAACACAAGTCCATGCCCAATCTACTAAGAGGACGGGTCCTCTTAGTAGATATGGGCAACGGAGCGACGGTGGGGGGAAATTTAAAGAAATCTTATTTAATAATCCCAAATGTACCCCATTCACCAAGGCAGGATGCAAGTTCTGCTATTAGCTCATACAACATGCCATTCCTATAATCCATCTAGAAGCATCTTTTACATGTACTTACGTTTTCTGCAGCTGCTCGGCAATGACTGACGCCGAAGCCTGAAAAATGAAGAAATAGCTTGGTAAAAATATACCCTTATAATATTTGAATAAAGTTGTTCAATTGTGGTGTTCCTCTAGTACATGGGAAGGGCTACAACCCTACAATACTGGAAAGGACATGTTCAGAATAAAAAAAACCTGCATAACAATATGATCCCGAAATCTTACTTGCCAAGATGCCAGTACCCTACATATCTCACCTGGGTTTGTATTTGTGCAATGTAATTCTGTAGCTGAACGTTCAGGGATTCATTCTGTTTCCTAAGGTCCTGCAATATGTATATATAAAAAAGACAGAATCAAACACATGGAATTATAATTCTATGTAAGATGGATACAAACAAAGCAACGATTATTTGTAGCATTTGCATTTAATTCCTATTTCAGTGAATGGCACTAAGCTGCAGTACTAAATACAGCCTTTGTATACTCAACTTCCTCAAAAGGGACTGTACCAAGTTTGCAAGTTATCCCCTATCCTTAGGAGAGGATCCAGAGTATGGGGTCCGGTTAATACTAATAAGTGTAGGATGAGCATTCACCCATCCGCTTTATCAATATTTGAATACTGGAATCTGCAGAGCCAGGCAGTAGGGCATCTGTCACTCACTGTCACGTTGCTTGTCCTCCTGGGGTAGCCGTTCTCATAATTCGTGGGGGTTTAGCAGTCGGAACCCCACTGATAACTCACAAACTTGATACAACACCTTTAAGTATTACACATGCAACATTTCCCCTACCTTGAGTTCTTCTCCATTGTTTGCATAATTTGCACGTTCAAGGACCAAGGATTCTTCTATCTTTTTTACTTCCATTTCCTTCTCTACAAACCTAAAACAAAAGGATACAAAAAGAAGCAAAAAATAAACATATAAAACCTTCTACCAGCACACCTCCCTGGGGCTTTAAAATCTGCTTCTATTACATGTAATGCAGTCCACTGGGCTTTAAGACTGCCCCTAACACACATAATAACTTCTATAGCAGATTTATTAAGATTTGCTAAAATTAAAGGGGTATTCCCATTTCAACAAGTAATTGCTATTGTTTGACAAGTTAAACAAATTTTCAATATACTTTCTGTATCAATTCCTCACATTTTTCTAGATCTCTGCTTGCTGTCCTTCTATAGGAAGCTTCTATGTTTGCTTCCATTGGACAGAAATCTGACCATGGCCACACAAGTGGACGGCTCGTTAGTATCATAGAGTAATCAGAGCTGTGGGTTATAACGAGCCGTGCACCTGTGTGATCATGGTCAGAGTTCTGTCCACTGGAAGCAAACATAGTAGCTTCCTATAGAAGGACAGCAAGCAGAGATCTAGAAAACAATGTGGAATTGATGCAGAAAATATATTGGAAATTTGTATAACTTTTCATTATTTAAACAATAGCAATTACTTGTTGAAATGGGAACACCCATTTAAGCCCAGTCATGGCAGTAAATCATACAGGGGGATAAATCTGGTGTAAACTTAGACCCCGTTATCCAATCTCACACAATCTCGTGGCTTACTGTAGAGATCTCTATAGACTTACAGTTGAATGATACAAGCATACATCTGTGCATGTGCCGTGGTAACAGATGAATTTTACATACACTTTACGTTGCTAAACTATTTTTTTTTCTTATAATTTTGGTATTACTTACTTTTTCTGTAGTTCTTCCACTATGACTGAAGCAGAAGACTAAAGGGAAAACACAAGAGAAACCTTTATTACAAAACAATAAACCTATATTATATATTATATTGTATATGCTTAGGCTAAAAACTAAACCTGTAACTGTCAATCAAGATATTTTTTTAATATTGAGTGTGTGTTGAAATGATCTTTCTAATGTACTTCATTAAAAAATTCTGCTTAGTTTGTACAGAAATGGGAATAAAAGTGTCTCTTAGCTTCCATCCCTCTGGACACAACACGTGTAAATGGTAAAGCATGCAGATACTGTATATGGAATCTTTACATCAGGTAAAAAATCAGGACACACACTGGGGCAGATTTATCAAGCTGCCCAAGAGTAAGAATGCGCTTAGTTGCCCATGCCAATCAATTACAGCTCAGCTTTCATTTTACCAGGGCTCATAAATATTTTAAAGGCGAGCTGTGGTTGCTTGCCATGGGCAACTATGCATATTCTTACTCTTGGGCAGCTTGATAAATCTGCACCATTGTCTTCAGTTATTGGTGTATTTACCTGAGCCTGGATCTGAGAATGGTATTTCTGTATCTGTATATTGAAGGCTTCGTTTTGTTTCCGTAAATCCTTGTATAAAAAAAAAAATAAAATTATATATTATGAAAATAAAAATATGAAAAATATTAATCACACTTTAAAAATGAGTTAATCAGGTAATCAATAAGAGTATATTATGTAATCCCATGCCTTCTGCAGCGTTGGACATATGAATATAAATCTCCCTCAATGACTAAGAAAAAAAAAAGCACTATCAGCCCAATTTTTTTTTTTGTGAGTCAAGTAATCTTTGCCTGGGCCCGAGTGTAGATGGCGATTAATAATTGGTTGGTCTGGATACACTTCTCCCTTTATTGAGCCATTGCTTCAAATCTTCACCCATTATCATTCTTAATGCAGAGCATTACTTCCTCCTGCCATTTATCGGAAGAGGGGAAGGTGTGCTCTGCCTATACTTGTGGTCTGTATTATGCCTGTATATACAATTTTGGCAGAATTGTGAAGGTTACCTTTTACTTCGGCTGTGGACCTTTATATTTTACCCATGGTTACTGTAGTTTGGAATTCACTTGTTCATGATATTGGTTATATTATTTCTACTCGAGTATTCATTTATACTAAACATATAAACGGGAAAAATTTTTACAGAAGTGTCCGAGAACAGAACTGCTCTAGTTGCCATTTAGAGATTTAACCCCCTTACAAACATGTGACATAGTATTAACCCCTTCACGCTCCGCGGCGGATATATCCGCCACGGAGCGCAGTGACTTAGCGCTCAGTGGCGGATATATCCGCCACGGCGCCTATGCCGGCTCGGCTCTGGATCAGAGCCGAACCGGCATCGGGACGAAAAAATGGCCTGGTCCTTAAGGGGTAAAGAGTAACTGTAAATGTTTTTTTTCCCCACAAATCATAGCTCTTGGGATTTCAAACAACTTTGCCTAATCGCTTTGTTTATCTATATTCAGCATTGTCCATGCTAGAATACGCCTCAGATTACTCAGTGCTTTCAATGGCTGCCTCCTCACCACTCCTTGCGATAGCCCCATGCATGACACTGTACTTTGTTATACATTGTTTTCTCATTGTTTTTACCGGGCAGGGGAGGAGCTGTTGCTCCCTGCTCACAGAGGAGGAGTGGCATGTGTCCATATACTGAATGCAGAGTCATCCTGCACCGATATGGGTAGAAGATGTTCCCTCTCCCCTACAGTCCCCTTCAAAACCCAGTCTGTGATTCCTACAAAATTTTTCTCTGCCTTTTCCATCTGCCCTGCTAAAACCCTCCCCCACCTTGTCATTGGCATATCGGCTCTGTCAATAATCAATAGCCTTAAAACCAAAGGGAACCTGTCAACCGCTGTTTCAATCAAAATGCCAGAACTTTTGGAAAGAAAACGGATGAGTTCAGCACAATTAGTCATTGTTCTGTTTTTTTCCAAAGGGGGAATCACTAATAATTAATTTGGGTACGATCATTATAGGCTTTACAGTTCCCCTAATTGAAAAAGTGTGTTTTCCATTCTGTTATTGCTACTAGAAACTGATGAATACAAGTGCCACTTGGTGGTGCTGGCAAAGCCAGATCTAGGTCCCTACACTTTGAAAAAGCAGTATAAACCCGTGTCCATTTTATCAAATTAATAGAAGGAGTAACAATAAAAGTAAAAATTAATTATTTTTGAAATGGAGATGTCAGGAAAGGTGACATTGTTAAATATTCTTCCTAACAATGCTAAACTGCTCAATTTACCTTCAGTTCCTCTCCACTGTTTGCAAAATTGGGCTTGTTCCCGAGCAACTGCTCTTTCACCTGCTTTATCCTCTTGCTTTCTCTTAAATGCTGCAAAAACAACAAAACTTTAACTTCAGCGAAGATCACTGTATGCTATGGGTAGATTGTATTATGGCCATTATGCAACTTTTGGGCATTCAGAGCGTTTGGTTTAGCCTGAGAACCTTGTACTATAGTAAATAATAATCAAAAAAAACCCAAGTCCCTGCCCAATCTACTAAGCGGGACGGGTCCTCTTAGTAGATATGGCAACGGAGCGCGGATGGGGTAAATTTTAAAGAAATCTTATGAATTAATCCCAAATGTAAACCTACCCCATTCACCAAGGCGGATCAAGTTCTGCTATTAGCCTCATACAACCATCCCATTCCTAAAAAAATCCATCTAGAAGCATCTTTACATGTCCTTACTTTTCTGCCAGCTGCTCGGCAATGAACTGACGCCGAGCCTGAAAAATGAAGAACTAGCTTGGTAAAATATACTTATAATATTTGCATAAAGTTGTTCCATTGTGGTGTTTCCTCTAGTACATGGGAAGGCTAACACAACCCTACAATATACTGGAAAGGACATTCAGAAATAAAAAAACCTGCATACCATATGATCCCGAATCCTTACTTGCCAAATGCCATACCCTACATATCTCCCTGGTTTGTATTTGTGCAATGTAATTCTTTAGCTGAATTCGGGATTCATTCGGTTTTCCTAAGGTCTGCAATATGTATATATAAAAATGACAGAAGCAAACACAATGGAATTATAATTCTTTAAGATGGATACAAACGAAGCACGATTATTTGTAGCATTTGCATTTAATTCCTATTTCAGTGAATGCACTAAGCGCAGTCTAAATACATCCTTTGTATACTCAACTAACTTCCTCAAAGGACTGTACCAAGTTTTTGCAAGTTATCCCCTATCCTAGGGCGGCTGATCAGAGTAATGGGGTCCGGTTAATACTAATATTGGTAGGATTAGCAGTCACCCATCGCTTATCAATATTGTAATGCTGGAATCTGCAGAGCCAGTCAGTAGGCTCTGTCACTCATCTGTCCGTTGCCTTTGTCCACCCTCCTGGTAGCCGTTCTCAATATGCAATTTGTTGCGCAGAAAAAAAGCCATAACACAGCTCTGTACATAGAAAAATATATACGTTATAGATTTTTGAAGGTGGGGAGTGAAAAATGAAACCGCAAAAAATGAAAAAGGGCTGCGGCGGGAAGGAGTCCATTTTCCCACAGCCATTTATAAAATGAAATCCGGGCACTGATGTGTTTCCATGGGCAACTAGAACTTTTCGGCTCTCAAAGACTTTTGATTAACACCCCCCGCCCCAAAATTAACCAACTTGTTTCCTCCCAAACTCCTCGTATACCATTATTAAATTTTAATGAATAAAATTTACCTGCATCTGCATCTGGAGGCCGTCATCTCTGCGCGGCATCGTCTATCAGTCTGCAGGATTCTCTGGCTCGATCTTCTGGTTGTCACTATTAAGTGGTGCGAGTTCAGTTTGTCTGTGTAACGCTCTGACCTCATGCTCTTTTGACATAGAAGTTTTGGCCTGCTAAATCTGTTATAAAACAAAAAACCTCCATCCCAATTATAAGACACTAGCAAGCCGTGTAGATTATGTGACACAAATAAGCCGATACATCATATAGACGCAAAACGGCATGACACAGCGTTAAAGCTTTCTAACCCTTGTTGCCCATTTCTACATCATGACATCCTTTTCCTTAATAACTTTCGCCCTCTTTCCGCATCTCTTCTCCATCTGCATCTTGCAATCTTGAGCCTAGAAAATAAAACGAAATGTAAGAAAACATGGCAAAAAAAAGTCTGCAATTGCCTTCATCCCACCATTATCTATAGGTATACGCCTTACCGCCCCCCATTGTCCTAATCGCCTTTGGCGCTTAACATTTATGCACAACTAGTAACTGTTATTCCAGTTATAATAAGTCTGAGGTAGCCCCTTAAAGGGATAGAAATTGCGTCAGAGATATCAAGCAGTGGAATGACTGTGTTCTCTTACACGCTTTAACTCGGTACAATGGTGCAGTGTATTTGTATAGGGCTTGCTTTGGAACATTACACCTTAGTCCATTTACCGTCTAGTACGAAGAAGACTGACGTCACACAATTCGTCCAGCGAAGGCAAATGGACGTGAATCACTATGGCTGTCACACAGAAGTTGGAGCTCGCTAGAGGCAAACCCCTGACATGCAGGATGGATTATAGCTGTGAGCGTGTTATGAATAAGAATGAATTTGGGTCCGAATTTTCCTGCCTTTTCATCATTTCACATGAAGGTTTTTCATATGGACTAAATAAATTGTTTTAACTTTTTTTTGCCCTTTCGGCGCTCGACTGTGTAGCCTTGTATTGTTCAGTTTTATGTCAATCATAGGAGCAGCCCGACTATCTACGTGCTGTGGGAACATTCTTTGATTTTTTTTTTTTTATTTTTTAAATTTTACGGGCAGAACTGCATGGGCCCTGGGCTGTAGATAGAGATCCAAATAGAAGTGGATATTTCACACCGATGATTTGATGACCTGCAGCATGAGCCTCTAGGAGTCAATGTGGGTGAGAGGTTTTACATCTTATTCTGATCATGGACCTATTATCCTGGTGTTTCTGTCACTATATGGCTCCTGAGCGGATGCAACTATATTTACCAACAATCCCCATGTAGTGTCAGATGCTATGTAAGGTGGGTTTCATTGGTGAACATGTCAGGTCAGAAATGTCTATTTTTAGCTGGTCTAGATTCCATTGCTAAGTGGTGGGTCGAACCTAGTATGCACGGTGGCCAGAGGTGGCACTCAGGAGCCCTCTACAATGTGGGCACACCTTTGGCACACCGCCGGGCAGGGCTTCGCAACAGGACTCAAGGTGCCGTCATTTCAATCACAGGAGAGCCCAGGACCCAGAAGGAAGCTAACAGGATATCCTAAACAGCTTCTTCTTGCCTTTCTAAACTGTATGTTCGGCCTCAGGTGTTATAATTTTAAACCTGTGACAGTAGCAGGATGTAATAGTTACTGGCTTATCATTGTCCCATTGGCTATGCTTGCGAAACAATGTGGTGTTTTGGTTGTATTTGGGAACACCTCAGTGTCTAAAAGGTTTGGCACGTCACTGCAAAGCTATATACTATGACTCTTCTTATTCTTCTTTCCGTAATGAACTCCTCACAAAGAATTTCTCTGCTTGCTGTCCATCTATAGGAAGGCTTCTATTATTCTCGAAGGTGGATAGAAATGGTCACGTACATGTACACCCTCGTTATAATGCAAACCAGGCTCTCTACATTACTCCTCGTTGGAGATAACCAAGCTGGCACCATGGTTACAACGTTTCTAACAGTGCACAGATCAAGAAAACCACGAGGATTCGAATACCAGAAAGGGGCATATTGGAATTTAGTAAAATTATTTCATTATACAAATATAACAATTTGTCAAATATGGGAAATGTCCCTTAAATTATTCTTGTCAACTGTTCACATCATTTTTTTAGGAGTTTCTAACTTCTTATGCTCTAAATCTATTGTATGAAATCTGTGTCCAGAGCACAACAGAGTATATAAATCTTAGTATTGCAGTACAACGAAAGGCCCTATATAGATATAGAAACTCCCCGCATCATAACATCGGCACCTTCAGACCCGCAGGCAGCGTCTTCTCATTGGTTCTATTTTTTCTGCATGCTCCTCTTGTCCAGGCATACTGTGTTCTTATCATTTGCCTCTTTGACAAGCGCAGCATAGTCCTGGCCGCAGGCTTATAAAGCTATGATTGTCTGTAAAAAGAGAGAAGCCTGTAGGTATTATCAGGCACCAGGAGCATTAGTAGTATTAGACCATTACTCAGAATAAAACATAGCTTGCTTTACCATCTGGTTGGTCGCCGAGCTCAGCGCATCTCTTAAAATCAGCCATTTTCCTTCTCTCTCGGTTTCGGGTGGTTGACTTTGCCACAACTGATCGTGCCGACTTCTGATAACTAACAATGCACAATGAGAGACGCATTACATGTTACATAACCAAATCATTGACACACTAACAAATATGTAAGCTATTTAAAAATATATGTAAGCAGAAATGCCAACTCATTAGTCATATCCTTCAAACCGCCCTCGTCCTTGGCTTCCATTAATACAAATATATATAGCAATTGTAGGTGTACCTATCGCAGCAGGAGCAGTTCCCATGAGTTTCCCCCCTGAGTGGCAGGGGCGGGTGCTCAGAGGTGGCACTCAGATCGCTGCTCATGGGCCCTGGCAGATTCACTTCTCAGCACATGCAGAGTTTGCCATACGGACTCAGGCCTCCTGGCAGTCCCAGGCAGCACAGAGACTCCTAGAAGATGCTAGTCTATTGATAATCCAAACTTTATCTCTTCTTCTTTCTACTGTATTGGGTGTCGTCCTCAGGTGCCTATACATCTTAAACACTTGTGACAGAGCATGGGAGTAATAATTTACTGGCTTATAAATTGTCGGCAATCGGCACTTTGTGTAAAATATGTCGTTTTTGGTTGAGTTTGGTCGCACTCGTTGTCTAAAAGGTTGTGCCATCATCCTGCCCTCAGCCGTGATGTGACTTCTGTAAATGACCTTCCCTATACCTTGGGATGTGTGCTTCTGTAAATGAATCCTTCCCCAAAACCGTTAATGTGAGCTTCTGTAAATTAGCTTCACCCATACACGTCGTATGTGAGCTTCTTTCTGTAAATGGATCTTCCCCTGATACTGAAGTGCACTTCTGTAAATGATCTTCTTCCCGTATCTGATATGAGCTACGCTGTAGATATCCTCCCCTATCTGAAGTGAGCTGCTTAATGATCTCTCTCATACACTCATGTGAGCTGTTAATGATTTTCTATACTCTGGGACGTAATGCATTTTCTCCCGCTTCCCAGTACACGGCAGGGAATATTAAATACCACCATTTTGAAGTGTAATTTGTTGCACAGAAAAAAAGCCATAACACAGCTGTGTACATAGAAAAATATATGCGTTATAGATTTTTGAAGGTGGGGAGTGAAAAATGAAAACGCAAAAAATGAAAAAGGGCTGCGGCAGGAAGGAGTCCATTTTCCCACAGCCGTTTATAAAATGATTTTTGATTAACACCCTCCGCCCCAAAATTAACCAACTTGTTTCCTCCCAAACGCCTCGTATACCATCATTAAACTTTAATGAATAAAATTTACCTGCATCTGCATCTGGAGGCCGTCATCTTTTAATGAATAAAATTTACCTGCATCTGCATCTGGAGGCCGTCATCTGGCCGCTCGTCCATCAGCTGCAGGATTCTCTGCTCCATCTGCTGGTTGGTCACTATAGTGTCGGTCAGTTTGCTGTGTAAGCTCTGGACCTCAGCCTCTTTTGACATAAGTTTTGCCTGCAAATCTGTTAGAAAAAAAAAACCTCTTTTGACATAAGTTTTGCCTGCAAATCTGTTAGAAAAAAAAAACCTCCATCACCAAATTATAAGACACTAGTCATAGCCTGTAGAGTATGTGTACACAAAATATAGCCGAGACATCAAAGACCAAAACGGATGACACCAGCGGAAAGCTGTACTAACCTTGTTGGCCCATTTCTAAATCAGACATCCTTTTCCTTAGATAACTTTCCACCTCTTCCCATCTTCTCTCTGCATCTTGCATCTGAGCCTAGAAAATAAAAAACAAACCAAAAAAACCCGCGATCGGAGTTGTCTCCGATCGTGGTGCTTAACCCTTTAATGCCTCGGTCAGCGCGACCGCGGCATCTAACAAGCATCTGTGGGGTTCTTTTCCCCACGATCGGCCTCCACCCCCCGAACCGTTTTCGGTTGGCTCCGTCGTTGCTATGGAAACTCTGGGTCCGATCTGTACCCCAGAGTTCTAGCAAGAATTGGCCCATTAAGATGGCGTCTGTGACTCATCTTACTGGCAAAGTGCCACAGCCTATGCAATGCATAGGCTGACCTGATAATACTTGCATACATGAGTCTTGGCATAATATTATCATGACAAGCATCAGAGGATTGTTGTTCATATCCCATGGTATAAAAGGCTAAAAAAGTAAAAAAAAAAGTTATTCTAAAAAAATAAGCCTAAAACAAAAATCAACTAAAAATGCCCAAACCCCCAACGACATATAAAGAGACAATTAACTCAAAAAAAAAGTCCAAATCTAACACAAACCCCACATATATAGTATCACCGCTTCCGGACAACCCGTAAATAAAGTAATCGTATTGAAACCCCCACGATAAACGCCGTAAAAAAACAACTGTATTAAAAACCCGCCAAAAATTATGATTTTTACTTTTCAATCCCACAAAAATGCTATAAAAAATGCGACCAAAAACCATATGTACTTTAGACATGATACTTGTGCAAAGTACAACATGTCCCTCAACAACAAGCCATCAACCATCTCGTAGCCAAAAACGTAACAAGTTTTAATGCCACTTGAAGACGGCAATACAAAAATTATAGTTTTTCCCCCCACAATTAGGGTTTTGTTTTTGACAATTTAGTAAAACGTAAGAAAATCTATTAGGTCTGGTATCCCCGTAATCGTATCAACCCATCTAATAAAGCTAACATTATTATTATTCTTCCGGTGAACACCAAAAAAAAAAGTCACAAATCAGTACAGAATTGATTCTTTTCTTTTCTACTTCTGCCCTCAAAAAAAGTTCTAAATTTAACAATTGATACCAACCCCAAAATGGTAACAATGGAAAAAGCATCTCACCCGCAAAAAAAAATGCCGTCACATGGCCCCAATCCCGAAAATCGAAAATTTTATAGCTTCAAAGGGCCAATGAGGAAACTAAATCCTGGCAGCTGCATGGCTCTCCTTCCCTCCTGCGTCTCGCTGTGCGCCCATAAACGTCACAGCCACAGTGGGGGGGCTCTGCACTCAGGAGAAATTTGCCGAACAAATTGTTGGTGGGTTTTCTCTTTTTATATTTTGGAAATGTGTAAATTTTAGTGACTAAATTAACGGAATAAGGGAACAATATGACCATTCTAAATTTCACCTCCATTTTGTTCAATTACGATGAGATCTCAGGGGTTAACATCTTCGTAAAAGCTGTTTCCTGATAATGAGGGTGTGCATGACTGTGAAAATGGGGGTAGATTAACATTAGGGGGGGGTTTGATGCTAATACATGTCAAATTCTTCAACAACTGTATTTAGGTGTGGAGGACCCAAAATATGTCCAATTCTGAAATCCGGTCGAAAGCACTGATTTTCTGTTTGGTACGCTCGCGGGGCAATCAAAAATAATTATCCAGTACATTTCAGAAATTATGGAAAAAGAATGGGTAAAGGTGAGACAAATGGGAAGGAAGTTATTACTTACAAAGCAAGGAACTTATTTTAGTGGTAAATCTTGCTGCGTGAAAACGCAATTGATTTAGACATTATCGAAAACGGACAAAATTTTCAAAATTATCATATTTCTTTTTTTTGTAAATAAACGAAACTTATCAGCGCAACATTTACGTCGACTAAATGATAGTACAACATGTGTGATAAAACAAATCTCAAATCAAGTTTTGAGAATAGCAGTGTCAAATAAAGTTATAGGACCATAATAAAGCCGAAGCAGTCAGAATCCAAAAAATCGGGCTGAGCCTTAGGGCTGTAAAATGGCTGGCGTCGTTAAGGAAGGTGAAAAAAACGGGCTAGTGTGCCATTTAGAATGGTATGGGGTAAGCAGAATATACCGACAACACAGCATCGAGGTGAAGGGCTAGTTTGGCCGGTACTTTTTTCAGTGTAGTGTTAGATTACGGCACTGTACAGCGCGTTTTACCACAGTTTTAAAAACTTAGAGCAGAGAAAGTTTCGTGGAACAAGCTGTGTGTCGCACGGATGCGCATGCGTGAAAAAAACGGTGTCTACATAGGTATAATGCAGGAAGTACGTTTCTGCTGCGTCGGAAGGGGCACAGAATCGCGCAGCAGGAAAGACAAGCGCGCAGCACGTCTTCTGCTACTAAAGTTTACGAACGTCGATGTTACAACCACATAACAGCGCGTATTACAGCTAACCGAAACTAAAGCACGGGCGTCAACCAGGCGGCACTCCTTGACTGGCTACCCCTACGGCATTCTAACTGGTAGTTTCCTGTAGAATCACATGCTGCTGGCGGGGTGCTGCGTGACGGGGCTTATTGCAGCTCATATGTAGATATGAAGCAGTGTATTAATGATAGGATACGAATTCAGATCAACTAATGTTTAAGTCAAGGCCCGAGGGGGGAAAAATTCAAATCACCCAGCGCACCCTATACGCCTAGAACTGCTATAAATAACATTTAACCCGTGTATTGTGGAATAAGTGGAAAAAAGTGTATACAGTCCTAGACAAGAATCAACATGTCGGAAAGAGCACGCGATAGCAAAGTGGGCGACAAAATGCAAAAATGGCACCAAAACAGCTGCTGTACCGAATATGAGAAACGTTTAGTGAGGTGCCAGTAAGATGGAAAACATCCCCCGCACCCCCCAACAGAAATAATTTTTAATTACAGGAAGGTTTCAATGGTTGTAAATGTATGAAAACATTCTAAAACCTAATACAGGAATTGGGTATCAACCCGCAATAACATCGATAACATGACCCAAAGAATAAGTGAGTACATGTCTTTGGGTGTGGCGGCACATGAATCCGCTAAATCCAGCCCCACGAGAATACTGGCGCAAATGCGTTTTTTTCAGATACATATTTCACTGCACTTGGATAGTTTTATCCGGGCCTTACCCATACACGGCATGAATAGAAATACCACAATTTGTTGGCTAGAACAAAAAGAGCCTATTAACACATGCTCAGTATACATAGAAAAGGATAGATAGCGTTCATAGATTTTTGACAAGGTGGTGTGGATTGCAAAAGATAGAAACCGCGAAAAAGTGAAAGGCTGCGGTCGGGATAGGAGGTCATTTTTCTCCACAGCCCTTTATAAATAGAAATCCTGGCTACGTGATGTGTTTCCATGGCCTAGAACTTTTCGGCATCTCAAAGACTTTTGATTAACACACCGCACGCGCCCCCACGCAAAAATCCAACTTGTTTCCTCCTCAACATCTCTCGTAATCCATTATTAGAATTTTAATGAATAAATTTACCTGGCATCTGCATCTGGAGCGAGCGGTCATCCTGGCCGGCATCGTCATCAGCTCTGCAGGTTCTCTGCTCCGATCTTCTGGTTTGTCCTATAATGGTGCGAGTCATGTTTGTCTGTGTAAGCTCTGACCTCATGCCTCTTTTGACATAGAGTTTTGGCCTGCTAAATCTGTTTAAAAAACAAAACCTCCATCAGCCAATTATAAGACACTAGTCATAGCCTGTAGATATATGTGACACAAATAAGCCGAGACATCCATCATAGTACGGCAAAAACGGCTTACACAGGCGGTTAAAAGCTGTATCTAACTAACCTTGTTGGCCCATTTCTAAATCAGACATCCTTTTCCTTAGATAACTTTCCACCTCTTCCCATCTTCTCTCTGCATCTTGCATCTGAGCCTAGAAAATAAAAAAACTAAATGTAAGAAACCTGCAAAAAAAAGTCTGAATGCCTTCATCCAAATTATCTATAGATACCCTATACCACCCCCCATTGTCCTAATCCCCTTTGGCCTTAACATTTATCACAAATAGATAACTGTTAGTTCCAGTTATAAAGTCTGAGGAGCCCCTTAAAGGGATATTGTGTCAGAATATCAATGCAGTGGAATGAGAGCTGTGGTCTCTTCACGCTTTACTCGGTACAGTGCAGTGTATTGTATAGTGGCTTTGCTTGGAATTACACCTTAGTCCCATTTACTCGAAAGAGACTGAGCCACAAATAGGCCACGAGGCAAATGGACGTGACATCACTAGGCTGTGCAGCAGAATTGGAGCTCGCTAGGAGGCAAACCCCTGACAACCTCAAACTGATCATCCATCTTCATGGCCAAATATCCGGACATTTCCATGCAGGGATGGATTAAGACTGTTGACGTGGTTATGAATAAGAATGAATTTTCCGAATTTTTCCCCTTTTCTCATGTGCACATGAAGGTTTTTAATATGGACTAAATAAATTTTGTTTTTAAACTTTTTTTTCCCTTTTCCCTCACTGGAGCAACTATTGTTTGTATCAGTTATGTCAACTCGGAGCAGCCCGACTTATCTACGTGTTTTTTTTTTTTTTTAAATTTTACGCAGACTGCCATGGGCCCTGGGCTGTAGGAAGAATCCAAAGTAGAAGTGGATTTCCACTGATGATTTATGACCTGCAGCATGACCTCTATGCAATGTGGGTGAGGAGGTTATACACTTATCTCTGATCATGGACCATGATCCTGGTTCTCTGCAACTATATGGCTCCTGAGCGGGCACTATATTTACCAACATCCCCATGTAGGGCAGATGCTAGTAAGGGGGTTACATTGGGAACATGTCAGCAGGAATGTCATTTTTAGCCGGTGACAGATTCCAATAGCACAGTGGTGGCGAACCTATGGCACGGGTGCCAGAGGTGGCACTCAGAGCCCTCTACATGGGCACCCTTGCCATCACCCCAGGGCAGGGCTCGCCAGACAGGACTCAAGGCCTCTTGCAATCACAGGCAGCCCAGGACCCTAGAAGGCAGCTACAATGATGATCCAAACTTCTTCTTCTTCTTTCTACTGTATTGGTGTCCTCAGGTGTCTATATATTTTAAACCTGTGACAGAGCAGGGAGTAATAAGTTACTGCTTAAATTGTCCCATTGGCACTTTGCGAAAACAATGTGGGTTTTGGTTGTAGTTTGGGCACTCAGTGTCTAAAAGGTTTGCCGTCACTGCAATAGCATATACTATGCTCTTTCTATGCTCTTTCTGTATCAACTCCTCACAATTTTCTCTGCTTGCTGTCCATCTATAGGAAGCTTCTATGATTACTCGAAGTGGATAGAAATGGTCACACATGTACACTCTCGTTATATCAAACAGCTCCAATTACTCTCTTTGATGATAACAAGCTGCACCATGGTCAGATTTCAGCAAGCAAAGATCAAGAAAACCACGAGGAATTGATACAGAAAGCATATTGGAATATTGTATAATTATTCATTATACAAATAATAACAATTTGTCAAAATGGAAATGTCCCTTTAAATTATTCTTGTCAAGTTCATTATTTTTTTAGGGTTTCTAATTCTTACTCAAAATCTATATTATGAAATCCTGTTTCCGAGCACAACCATATGATAAATCTTTATTGCCAGACAACAAAGCCCTATATAGTAATAGAAACTCCCCGATCATAACATCTGGCACCTTCAGACCGGCAGCCGTCTGCTCATGGTTCTTTTTCTGCATCTCCTCTTGAGCCAGGCAACTGTTCTTATCATTTAGCTCTTTGACAAGCCGAGCATAGTCCTGCCGCAGCTTATTAAGCTCATTAGATTGTCTGTAAAAAGAGGAGAGCAGCTAGTAAGTATTATCAGCACAAGGATCATTAGTAGTATTAGACGATTACACAGAAGAAAACATACTTGCTTTCCATCTGGTTGGTCGCCGAGCTCACAGCATCTCTTAAAATACCATTTTCCTGCTTCAGGTGGGTGATTTGGCTTTCCAACTGATCGTGGACCTTCTGAAACTACAATGCACAATGAGACGCATTACATGTGAGCATAACCAAATCATTACCCACAACAAATATGTAAGCATATTGAAAAATATATGTAAGCAGAAAATGCATCATTAGTCAGATCCTTTAAACCCCTCTCCTTGGCTCCATTACACAAAAATATATAGCAATTGTAGGTGTACCATCCAGCATCAGTTCCCATGAGTTTACCCTACACTGATGTGAGCTGCTGTAAATGCCCTTCCCCTACACCAGTGGTGGCGAACCTATGGCACGGGTGCCAGAGGTGGCACTCAGAGTCCTCTCTATGGGCACTTGCGCAATCGCTCCAGCACAGAGTTTGCCAGACAGGACTCAAGGCCTCTTGCAGTCCCAGGCAGCACGGGACCCTAGAAGGAAGCTACAATGATAACCCAAACTTCTACTCCTTTTTACTGTACTGGCGTCCTCAGGGGACTATACAATTTAAACATATGACAGAGCAGGGAGTAATAAATTACTGCTTAAATTGTCGCATCGGCACTTTGTGTAAAATATGTCGGTTTTGGTTGTAGTTTAGGCACTCGTTGTCTAAAAGGTTTGCCATCACTGCCCTACACCGTGATGTGAGCTTCTGTAAATGACCTTCCCCTATACCGTGATGTGAGCTTCTGTAAATGATCTTCCCCCTACACCGTGATGTGAGCTTCTGTAAATGATCTTCCCCCTACACCGTGATGTGAGCTTCTGTAAATGATCTTCCCCCTACACCGTGATGTGAGCTTCTGTAAATGATCTTCCCCTACACCGTGATGTGAGCTTCTGTAAATGACCTTCCCCCTACACCGTGATGTGAGCTTCTGTAAATGACCTTCCCCTATACCGTGATGTGAGCTTCTGTAAATGATCTTCCCCTATACTGAAGTGAGCTTCTGTAAATGATCTTCCCCTATACTGAAGTGAGCTGCTGTAGATGATCTCTCTCTACACAATCATGTGAGCTGTTGTAAATGATATTTCTATACTTGGACGTAAGCATTTTCCAGCTACACTGTGCTTTACGCAGTCAATATATTTGGGCCAACAAAATTATCCAAATGTCTTTATTCAGTTTTAGTTTAGTGCTCCAAACCCTCTTAACTTTATGCATTCATTTGCTGGCTTCCCAAGTTGGCAGAGGGGATAGACAGTGGGGGGCTGGTGACGTAAAGGGGTAATTTGCTGAAATGAGAATACCCCTTTAAGTCTGCAGAGGTATGCACACAACTAGCTTCCCTGTGCTTGTGCCCCATAAGCTGGGTATGCCGACTTTGTCTTTACTACAGACATGAGGGTCTTCATTTTCTAAAAACTTTCCATCCCCTGTAGTAACTGGCTCTATATCTGCAGTGTTGCCTCCTGACTCACTTAAAAGCCCAGTGATCATTAAAGTATTGCCATTATGTTATTAAAAAAATCATGACGATTATAAAACACATTAAAAGTAGTAAAAGTTCACTAAAATTCTTAATAATGTAATAAAATATTTCCCAATTTAGTCTTCATACTCAAAAAATAAGCTTTCCTTTAGTAAAATCATATGAAGGTCTAAAAGCAGCCTATCCTGTGTTCGTCTCTATGAAATAACTGAAATAACAGAGTAATCAGGTTATCCAACGTAGGACACAGGTTATTTATAAGTGCATATCTACACAGCCAGGTACGCTGAAGGATGTCTCAGGGGCACCATCTGTTCTCAGCTTACATTCTGGTATTATCGGACGCTGAGCCATGGTTCAGTCCGAAGCTATAAATGTAATATCTGCGCGTGAGGCTATTTAAAGTGGCAGCCGGGTGAGAGTGGTCACCGAGTAGTACATGAAGGGAAACTACACATCTAAGCAGAGCTAACAATGTAAGAAATCAATGTGCTGGACAGAAAAACAAAAACAGACTTTGTGGCAAGATTTACAGATGCCTTGAACTCAAGAATAGGGACTTTTTCAGGCACCAGATCAGAAAAGACAGGATCTGTGATATGGACCACAATTTTCACTCCTTTACCAGAATTTTTGGCCTACCCCGCAATTTTCTTGGAACAAATTGCAAGTATGGGCATCGTGGATTTGCTATTATATTGCCCTGTAGCCACTTGCAGGACTGGCTGTAAGATAACTGGCTATAGCCAGAGCTTCTCAACTCTGAGGCTTGTAAGTATGTTAAATGTTCAATACCCCCCCCCAACTAGGCACCAACTCGCAGCAGATACAGAAGATTGACCCTTGTCCTGTGCCTTAGAGGATTACTACAAGACTAGCGTCAAGAATAATGAAAAGTATCCTGCAGACAGTCATTTATTTCTACATTTTATGTAATTCTGCACATCAGACTCTTTTCGCACCATTTCAAATGCCGAACCTAGGGGGATAGAAAATTATTAGGTCACCATCAAAATTAAAGGGGTTGTCCGAGAGTTCCGAAAAAAAAACTATAGGTGGCCGGGAGTGGGCTGCTTAAAACAATAAAGCTGTACTTACCTTCCGGTGGCCCTCGTATACAGCGCTGCTGTCACTCCGGTCGGGTCCATGTAAACAAACATGGGACCGGAGCAGCGCTGCATTCAGCTTCCGGCCGGCCGTGCCAGGTACGCCTATCTGTCCCTATTCACAGCATTGTGTATGGGGGCCGGAAGGTTGTTCTTGTCGGGTCCGGCCGGAAGCTGAATGCAGCGCTGCTCCGGCGGCCATGTTTGTTTACATGCCACCCGGACCGGAGCGCCAAGCCAAACCCCCCCCTCCCCCCCTGCTAATTCCTACTTGTAATACCCTTTAGCTCTTGTTGTGTTGTGCTCCTACCTTGACCTGCATATTCTGAGCTTCCTGGTAGCCGCTATGTATCTTGCTTTGGAGAACTCCATGTTCCTTCTCCAGGAGGCTGATGCGTTCTCTTGCTTTTGCTTCTACCATGTTAGATTTCTGCTTCTCCGTTACCAATTCCTTTATAAGAAAAAAATAAGAAAAATAATAAAACAGCAGAAGTCTATATTTACAGAAATATAAGAAGCAAGTAAAACAAGTTTTTATTAGCTGATCTCAATAAACCAGGGACACTGACTGATGGATCCAGGCACTGTGACTGTGGTAATCTTCTTATATTTCTTATCCATGACCTCCTTCCTTCTAAAATCAACTTTTAAAAATATTTCCTGAGCCCCTCAGTGATGTCTTTTCAATCGTTGTTACAATGAGCAGAACAGGTCTGCCTGCACTTCCTGCTACTGTTAGATTACACAAGGAGAGAGGAGGGTGTGACTTTCTGCTCATTGTAACAGCCTGATGCACTCAGGGGCTCTGAAAACACCCAGCAGAGCCCCTTGGGTTAATTCACTTATTTTAAACGTTTAATTAAGAAGGAAGAAGGCCATGGATAACAGATATAAGAAGGATACCACAGTCATGGTGCCTGGATCCATGAGTAAGAATCCCTAGTTTATCATGATGGATTTTGATGGTGGATTTCTTTTAAAGTAGATATGATACTATATACCTGACCAACCGCAGACACTGGGGCAAATTTAGCATCTTTTTCCGACAGTAAATTCTATTTGCACCACATACATCTAGGATTTAGACAGTTTTCATACTCATCATTAAACCAGGATAATTAATAGAGGTGCAAAGCCTTATACGGCACCAGTTTTATCATCCAGTATCAGTCACAGTGATGAATCTGGTGAGACTGGCAAAACTGTCAAGTATAACTTGACTCTTGATTAATAAAAAAAAACAAAAGAAAATGCTGCAGTATGTGGTAGAGCAGAGGGGAGCTCAGCAAATTGCAGACAGCATGTTATAGAACAGGAAAAGCATAGCAAATTGGCTAGATGGTTATAGAGCAGAGCAAATTGTACATAAAATCTTTTTCCACAAAGCTATATCACAGTGTGCTCAGCTTCTCTATAAAATCCGACCTGCAGATAGGGCCCCATGAACAATCTGCACAGCACCTTCTTCTGTATAACATGCTGCCTGCAGATAGTAGACACACTACAAGCTGCTCAGCTCCTATTGCTCTATAACATCCAGCCGGCAGATAGGACATCATGTACAAGCTGTTTGCATATAACACGGATTTGATGTAAATTAGCGGCAACAGAAATGTGAGGCTAATCTGAAGTGATTTACAGTACCAGGATAATGGATAGGATTTAAACAAATCCCAACACACACTGCAAGGAGATTTCTTCTGCGGGTTTAGAATCTGCAGCTTGCCCATTATTGCTGTGGATTTGGGTCGACAAATTAGACCTTTGTAATACAATTAATGTGTAACCCGTACTCATAATGTACATTAAAACAAACTCATCAATAAAGCTATATACCCCACTACGGCATGACATAGCGGCGGCACGGTACCTGTGAGAGCTGCCTGAACTGCTCCTTTAGTACGGCTGCATCATCTTTAGCTGCAGAAAGCAATTTATCCTTTTCCTGTAACCGAAGTAGAGCAGCAGAATCTCCCTTGTTTGCCTGTGAATAAGAAATATTAAAAGACATTAATGTAAAAGGTACCAGAAGGGTCATTATGTACTGTCTATGAAGAACCAGTCATGAGAATAAACTTAGATTTTCAGTCCTTCCCATTCCACTTGGCTGTAGTAAATGGAACAATAGGCAAAGAAAGCGTCAGCGATACTTCCTTCACACATTGGCACAAGCCGCTACACAAAAGCTGGAGTTCACCCAACAGAAGGGAAACCCACCCACACTAATGAGCTCAAGTGTTATTCTATCCGGAAAAACCATGTAGTTGTCACTGGGGACATAGGCCTGAAAGTAGACGCCAGGCGCTTACTGTACTACTCAGAGGCGACAGGGCTGAAGCTCTAAACCCACTGAGCAGCCGCTTCAGTCTCAGGACTAGGAGAGGTCAGGCATCCACACATCAGAAAGTGATCACACATATCATTACTTTATGATATGGGAAACAACTTACAGGTTAAATCAATAAGATATGTCTCCGATTCCCTTTCTAACCCATGTGGTCTCAAAGAAGAGCCGTTTAGGTTTACTGCAGGAGATACCACTCTGCTAATTTTTTCCCCCTCAATATCCAGCATGCAATTCCAAAATAGAACATCAGAACATTAAATTCTCTACAGGGACACAGCTCAGAAAGTGATATTACAGTAGCTGTCCGATAGACAGACTTAGCTTATAAAAGTACGGCTTATTCATCGATCTGAGGAGGAGGTGACTGCAGGATTAAGCCTGGCAATCATCTGGTATGGGAGTGGTGACCCCCGGAGAAGCTGGAGAGCCTAGGACGGCCCCCTCATGAGTGCACCACTACTTTTGGTGTACCTTCAACGTGGGGCGTGTGACACAATTCTGTCGGACTTTGCGTGATAAATGTGGGCACCGGAATGTCCCCTTCAGTCCAGAAATTTGTATTGCATGAATAGTTGTGGCGTAGGCACTTCTTAAATTCAGTATGCACTGAAAAGAACGTACAAAGTCCTACAGAAAACCTTAGTAAACGTGGGCCAGTGTCTTTAGCAAGCCTGTCGAATTGTCACAGTATTCTCTGAATAAAGAACACCTCTTAATTTTCTCATTGGAGATTTAAAGAGAATGACAATCAATCAGAGATAGGGGAGCACATGGCAATTTCCATACTATGGAGAAGCTGGTCTAACATTACACACCAATTAGCAAATATTAGTGGATCACTGGTGGTCTCAGCAGTCAGACCCTCATCGATCATCTTGTTTTCCCATTATCCTTAGGATAATGAAAAAAATTCACAACTTTTCACAACTTCCATCCGGAATACACCATGATTGGGTGCAGACTCTCATTGACTTGATCCTCAAAAGCCTTCTCAGAAATCGTGTAAAGAGGTTATTAGTATTACCTTATTCACCAGCTCCTTCACAGAACTGGACCTCTCCTTTAGCATCTCCACCACGGACATTGCTTCATTGTCTGAGAAAATTAGGTTCTTCATGGTTGATAGGAAATCTTTAAACTTCACCTCTGCATTTTCTAAAAATACCACAGAAAAAACATTAGCATTACTTGAGTACCTCACCCACATCCACAAGGACATGGAAGAATACAATATAATGCCGCATATCTGATAAAACGTCACATGCCCCCGAACACAGGCTGAAGAAAACAGAAGAAAAAAAACAGTGCCACACTCATCCACAGGCTGTGGTCTGTATTACAGATTATCAAACAAGAAAAAAAATCTTTAATCTCACAATCCACAAAACACCATTGTTAATATTTTAGTAGGAAAAAAAAAAGTCATTACCTTTGCGCTCACCTTTGTCGGTGACATTCTTCCCTTTCTTGCCCCCACTCTTCTGTACTACCTCAGTTACCACAGGTTTCTGGAAGTTGACCACTTCCTTCTTCTCCACCACAACTGGTTCCGAGTTGTCCATCAATGGGATGTATACAGTTGGTTGGATTAGTGGCTCATCTACTAAAGCTGGAGCTAAAAGAAAAGTACGGTGCTATAAAACCCGACCAAGGAACGGATTTATGGTAACAAACTTGCCAGAAGTGTACGCCTGCCAATAATAATCATCACAGATTACGCAGCGCTGCACAGAGCTTGCCAAATCAGTACCTGTCCCCATCGGGCTCACAATCTTATAAACCTACCAGTATGTTTTGGAGTGTGGGAGGAAAGCGGAGGATCCAGAGGAAACCCAAGCAAACACGGTGAGAACATACAAACTCTTTGCAGATGTTGACACTGGGACATAAACCCAGTTCCCAGCACTACAAGGCTGTAATGCTTACCACGGAGCCACCATGCTGCCCCTTCGTGTTACTAAGCACGGTGGCTGAAAGGGTAGCACTTCTGCCTTGCAGCGCTGGAGTCCTGGGTTCAAGTCCCACCCAGGTCAAAATCTGCAAAGAGTTTGTATGGGTTTCTTCCGGGTCCTCCAGTTTCCTCCCACACTCCAAAAAAACAAAAAAAAAAAAAAAAAAACAAAAAAAAAAAAACATACTGGTAGGTTTAGATTGTGAGCCCCACTGGGGACATGGACTGATTTGGCAAACTCTGTGCAGCGCTGTGTTACTACTAACTGTGTTATTACTCCAAACTCTGGAGTTAGAAGATGACAAGCATCGAGGGCACAATTTTGAGTCCCTTACAGATATAGGAGACTATACTAGTCTATCTACACTCCCCATTACTACATACCACATTCTACTTTCTGCTTCTTCTTGGATGCAGTCTTCTTCCCAGACCCAGATTCCTGTGGCTTCACCTCTGCCAGGGGAATGACTGCTTCTTGCTTCTTAGAAGGTACCACTTGTTCAGTTTTTGGCTCTGGTGTGACAGGGGAGTCATCTGAGAAAGACAGAAGTAAAATCAGACTTATTTACATATCTACATTGTATGAGACTAACCCGCATGCGGAACCACATTAGAGACATGTTTTCTAGCACAAAATTGAAGAGATTTGGGATCTGATCTGGGTGTCGGCCTCAAAATCCAATCACTTATCCCCCTCCATAGCTTGACATAAGTACCGTACTTATTTATAGCATAGTATAGTTACTTGTTTTTGCTGGGGGCCTTGGAAAATAAAAGTAATAATAATTTATTTAGTGACATCATGTTCCATAGCGCTTTACATAAATACAGATTTGAAAAGAAAAGCTCCCCCCCATAAAAAAAAAAACATAATACTATGACCTTGTGGTGGTTCATGCCCTCTTCTGTTTTCTAGTAACCTCTTCCTGCCATAATTACCTATGATGCCACCATCTCTTATCCCGCATTATGTGACATGACTGACTGTTTCCATTCAGCAGCTTAACACCACGGAAATGGATTTTAGTTAATGACACGACACATCTGTCACTAAGCGATAACCGACTTGTCAGGAGGTTACAATATAGTAAACCTTTTGGTAAAAAATTGTAACTCCCCCATGTTGGGGACTTTCCTACAGGATTATTTTTTAAATGCTTTAGTGTTTACAGGCATGGGGACGATTATATGTTAACCTTTTTTGTTCATATTTTTACTTGTTTTCTATAGCAAGTGGGTGAGGTTAATTTTATTCAATTTTTTTTTAACCATCTTGTTCAAGCTCCCTCTGGGGGTCCGACTGCTCATACAATATACTGTAATCTGTAATACAACTGCAAATTATTGCCAATTTGGGTGCAGTCACACACTGTGTCCTTTATTTGCATGTTCACCATGCGTTTGGCTGGTTTGAATCAGTTTTCTCTTCATTTCTGGAAGTGTAAGCAGTTGTATTACCATTTCCACAGCTCCTTAATCTTCCACAAATGTAGAATAACAGATTCAAACCAGCCAAACACATGGTAAACATGCAGAAAAACATATGTTTTTAGTGTGTTTAAATACGCACCAAAAAAAGACCAGGAACGCACCGTGTCACCGCACTCTTAGGATTGCATGGATACCAGAATTTTGAGTGCAATACGATATCTGGAGCAGTGTACCGTATTTTTCGAACTATAAGGCGCACCATCAATAAATGCCTGCTTAAACGTCTCGGTTCATATATAAGGCGCACCTTATTATAAGGATGAATGACCAGCAGGTGGCAGACCTGTGCACAGTTCAAGGCAGCTGTGGTCTGTAAGTACAATTCATATACAAGGCGCACTGGACTATAAGGGGCACCTTTGATTTCTGAGAAAATCAAAGGATTTTTTGTGTACCTTACAGTCCGAAAAATACGGTAATGATACTGATATAATAATTTCAAGAAAAACAGAAAGTTACTGTGTGTCTTTTTATTAATGCAATTTAATTTAATTATTTATTTGCTTTAAAAAAAGGATTATGTAGTGATATATAAAGAGATGTCTGAAAAGATCCATCTTTAAATACCACTGAATTAAACTTGTTTGACGGCAACTGTCCAGAAGTCATTTAATGCACAGTACCAAAAATGACAGAAGGAGATTTTGAACTGTTCAGAGCTTTAAGGGTGCCGTCACACGGTGCGCTCTTGGTGCGTTTTTGCATGTTTCCCATACATTAGGCTGCTTTGAATCAGTTTTTCCTAATTGCTGGAAGTGTAAGCAGCTGTATTAATATTTTCATAGCTGCTTAAACTTTCACAAATGGAAAAAAAACTGATTCAAACCAAGCCAAACCTTTGGAAAACATGCAAAAACAGACCAAGAGAATTCTGCTATTTACCAGAATTAGAAAAATGGGATATAGCTTCTGTGGGGAAGGAGAATCTTTCAGAAAGTAGATTTCCTTTAAATTATCCAAAAAGTACAGATGTTTTGATACATTGTGCAAACTTATTGCCAATGTTTTGCATCCTTACAAGCCTCTTCCTCCAAAATTTTGCTATGACATGTCCAGGAATCTCTGGGTGATCAACAGAAATCTCTATTGATGGTAAAACCGACACTGTTTAGGTTTCGTGTCCCATCAAACTGGTTACCAGAAGACGACTACTGAAAACAGAAGGCTCAGTATGTGACCCATCTCTACTCGGCCGGAATGAATAGCATGTCACTATTAGTTAGGGGATCATTTCATAAAAAGCCTCATCACCTATCCACAGTATAGCAACAGTGACACATGAATCAAGTTATTTTGGAAAAGGGGCGCACAGGAGTTATGGTTGAAGTTAAAAAAAACTTAAAAGTATTAGGGTAAAGGAAATTATACCTCGTCCATTCTTCTGCTTTTTCTGCCCTTGTTTTTTCTTGGATCCAGTCGTTTCAGGGGGAGGAGGAGGGGGAGGAGTCGGCTGCTTTGTTACAGGAATCGGCTCAGGCTTTTTCACTGGGACCTTTGTCCCATTGACCTCCTTGTTGACCGGTTCCTCCACCACCGGCTTTGGCTGCTTCTTGTCCTTCTTCTTGCGCTCTCTTACATTGGGCGTGTTCTCGGTTGGAATCACAGGAGCAGGGACAACATGTTCTTCTTCGCTGGACAAAGCGTCTCCCAAGTCAAAGTCGCGTATGGCCGGTTCCGAATCAGACTCGTGAAGGTTCCCGTTTTGAGTTTCTTTTTTCTTGTTCTTTTTTTTGTCAATTTTCTTTTTGTCTACCTTTGTGGAAGGGAGCTTCAGGTCCTTCTTCTGTTTTGCCAGAACCTCATCATAAGAAGTCTCTTTCATGAAGAGGCAGAAGAAGAGGACGCTGACTATAATGACCACCAGTGGGACCAGGATAAGAAACTGCTCGTAAAACTCCATTGTGCTTTCTTAATATTGTGCAGGTCTTCTTTCTACAAGAGGCAAAAGCATTGAGACATCAGTACTTTAGGAAACACATAACAGATGTTGACACTTAAATACAAGAGTTATAACCTCTCCTTTATCACACTATCCGCAACCGCCCCCTGCTAATAGTTTCTTTTTACCATCCCCACTCCCCTGAGTTGCAAAAGGTTGCAATTCCAATTTCCTACATGGTCACCCTGGTTCTGGCTCAGGTGGTGTCCCCTACCGGGAATCAGGGCTTTTGTATATCATGTACCTAAGGGCTACATTCAAGCTGCTACACTGAAGAGATCCAGTCCCCTCAGTCACTACAGCTGAACATACAGAGATATAAAATATAATGTGTGATTCATGTAGGATTTACAGACCTCTACTCCAGTATCAGAATGAGAATCTAAATTTTAACTGTGATCTTTGATAATTATAGATATAAAGTTATAACAGATAAAAATGCTTTGCCC
>WNYA01002934.1:0-31664 GCA_019512145.1 Engystomops pustulosus | reverse complement strand
TTGTTATCTGCTCTGGGGGGTCTCCCGTATTGTTATCTGCTCTGGGGAGTCTCCAGTATTTGTCGTCCTGTCCTGGGGAGTCTCCAGTATTTGTCGGCCTGTCCTGCGCAGTCTCCACTATTTGTCGGCCTGTCCTGCGCAGTCTCCACTATTTGTCGGCCTGTCCTGCGCAGTCTCCAGCATTTGTACGTCACACGTTGGCTGCGGGTGTATGGAGAGGGCTCAGGGGCTGAGCCCTCTTTATACAAGGTGGGTGTTTGCTGCATAAATAAACAGTATAAATCATGTTTGGTTGGGCTACTACCGCCTTTAGCACCAAAACATAAAATAGTGCCCAAAGTAAAAAAAACAAACACTTTTGCCATTTTTTGCAGCAACAATTTGGTAAAAAGCGATAAAAAGGCTCTAAGGTCCCCAAAATGGTAGCATTTAAAACGTTATCTTATCTCACAAAAAATTACACCACACGCAGCTTCATACACTGAATTATGAATAAGTTGTTGTTTTTCTACAGGAGCTTTTAATTTTTTTAAAATTTATGAAAACATTATAAAACCTACTTATATTTACTATCCCCGTGATCGTACCAACCCAAAAAATTAACCAAATGTTTTTTTCCCATAACCCGTGACATTTTTGCTTACGAGAAGGTCATCCAGGCTTCTCTTGAACATGTACATAGAGTCTACCATAACAACCTCCTGTGGCAGAGAGTTCTATAGTCTCACTGCTCTTACAGGTAAGAACCTTTTTGTCTATGGGGTAGGTAGAACTGCCTCTCCTCTAGGCGTAGAGGATGCCCACTTGTGCTGGTTTGCGACTCTGCTCTGTCTCAGGCTAGAAGTGAACCACTCCCCATTATTCTGACTGGTAGCTCTGGGTCTCTTCTAATCACTGCCCTGCCTCTTTGTACTTGGGGACCGTCTGCTAATATTCAACTACAGACATTTAAAGCTCTATGTACAGAAATATTGTGTAAATTTTTTTTACATGGTGCCTTGTGTTACATTCATGACATGTGAACAGAGTGTCATCATTGCAGGTCATTTAACCTTCTAATAATAGCAAACTGTATACCATGTATGTGATTACATGAAATCATAGCATCCTACATTGAGGATGAGGGGGAGTAGAAGTCCATGGAGGCAGCTTGTGACTTCATGTGGTCAGATACATGCATGGGGTACAGTTTGCTATTGTTAAGAGTCTTTTAAGAGTCTTGTTAAGAGTTTTTTTTTTATACACCTCATTGATTGATGATTATCACCCCGCATTGGTACACACCAGTTGGCGAATGAAGGGTGCCGACGTGTTGCCTTCAGTCCTGCTACATGCTGACCACAGTATTGAATGTAATTTAGGTTCAATCAGTGTATACCATCTACTAGTCCCCTCTTGGGGAAATTAAAAAAAACCCAAAAAACTAGTAAATTAAACTCAAAATCCAAATATGCTGTGTGTCCTTCATTGGAAAGAATAGCGCAGAGTACAATGTCGTTGTTACTGCAAGAAAATAAAGGGGAAAAAACTTTTTTATTTTAGCATCAAAGGGGTCATTGTTACTGCAAGAAAATAAAAGGGGGGAAAAAAAACGACTTTATTTTACCATTTAAAAGGTGTTTTCCCACGAAGTAAAGTTAGGCCCTATCCACGGAAAGGGCCTAACTTGCTGATCAGTGGAGGTCTCATTGCTGAGACCCCCGAAGATCGCAAGAACAAGGGGTACTACCGACCCCTCACCGCTCCTCGGACTAATGGAGCAGACGTCCCTGCATGACCGTTCTGCTCCATATTATCTCTATGGAGCTGCTGGAGATTGCCGAGCAAACCCTCATTCTCTCAATCTCCGCTGGTCTCAGCACTGAGTCCCCCCACTGATATAAACTCCTGTTTTGTTCCATATCTATTTAGAAACCTTGGTTCTGGTACTGTATCTATGCAGAAACCTTGGTTCTACAGATTTATATGTAGTTAGCTTGGTTTTGGCACTAAATTTTTATAATAAACTTGATTCTGGTAACATAGCTGTGTAGTACCATATACATGTTGCAGAACAAGAAGAATGGAGCAAAATCACACTGCAGCAATTCAGTCTTGAAACTGTCATGACCAACAAAGGCTTTTGTACAGAAGGCGCTGTACCTCCTTGGGCTAGATTCACATGCGTGTGATTGGCTGCACCATCGCTGGGCGGAGAAGCAGAGGGAGGTTGAGCCTCCTCACCCCTCCCCTCTCCATTGAAAGCTATGCCATGATTCAAATTCGAGCAGGAATACAACCTGCCATATACTATGCAGTGTAGCTGCCTGGCTCATTCATGGTTTAGTGAGACATTGTGTGCATCTGGCCACATCATGGCCATAAACACAGTTGTGTAAATGGAGCCTTAGGAACATAAGGGATAACGAGGTGATCAGTGAAGTGCCGCTTGCTGGATGCCCCACCAATCATCGGAATGGGAGCCCCTTCGGTCTCAAAAATGGTTGGAGTTGCGGGAAGTGCTTCTATCATAGCCTTTAAAGGAAACCTACCATCAGAGATCTACCTAATAAGGTAGATCAGGTGGCAGGTTCATCTATTGGATAGCAGCCCAATCCTTTTTTTTATCTAATACTTTAGTGCCCCAGGACTTTTTGTCCTGATAAATATGTAATTAATTTAGGAGGCTACTGGGGCGTGGAGTAGCCGTGCCTCTTTGGATCCCTCATTCCCTCCTGTCTAAAGCAGCTGTCTGAAAATCCGGAGTTCTGCACAGCCGGAGTTCTGCGGCTTTTCACATTGCACGCAGCTGCTGAAACCCCCCCCCCCCCTCCCCATGAACTGTATGTTTTATCATGTATATAGCAGCGCTGTTTGTTTTATCTGTATGCTTTGTGTAGACTGTGTCTGTAGTGTAGTGCAGAGTAGCTTTGCGTATGCTTGTAGTGTACACAGCAGACCTGTGTGTATCCTGTGGAGGGATTTACATTGGATAAAGTATTTCTTCCTACTTTCTTCTTGTGTGACTGTAGTGTGCATTGTATAGTCTGAAAAGTACTGGAGTTCTATTTCTAACTCTACAAGACACTATTACTGATTAGCAGCTTATATTATGGTATGTAGTCACTGGTACTTGAGCATGATGGATTTTGCAAATCAACTTTGCACAGAATTCTTTATATTTTATGTAGTAAATGTCAAAGTATAATGAATGTTCTATAGCTCCATTAAATACATCTTTCTTTGTAATCTATCGTGGCATCAAGGTATATTGTTTGCAGACCTTATTTTTTCTGCGAGTGTTATGTTATTTTCTGATATGCTGACCTTTTCTAAGCAGTAATTTGCAATCTTTGTGTTTTATGCTGGAGAGATGTAAACCATCTGTTTACCTTGATTGTTACCTTGTAGGATAATGCTTCACAAGAATAGAAACACACTGGCTTTCATTATAGAGAGTATCATTAGACAGTTGGTTAGTGTGGTGAAAGATCACACCCTCACATGAATATGATTGCTAAGCTGTCTGCTTCAGAAGAAACTTTACGGAGCAAAACTTGTCTTGGACAGTCATTTGCAGAAAAATCTCAGTACTATCCTATTCACACATAAATGATATGAACTTCCTAGCAACATATACTAATTTGGCATGATGACATCTGCAATAAAAATGAGAATATGAAGTCCCTGTGGGTGTAGATAAGGGAAGGGAAAAACAAATTATAGGTTATAATGCCACAAGTGTAACGTAGGATGGAGACTCAAAGCGCGATGAAGTACTTATGGGGGAACTAAACCAGTTATTTAAGCTAGGTTTTTGTCTATAACAAAAGACAACTACCTTTACAACTAATATGAGAACCAATAAAGAGATAGGCACTCCTAAAACAAGAAGGTAGCGATGAGGTGTTACAGGATTGTAAAAAGTCCTGAGAAAACAGTTACCGTATATTTGCAGAAAACCCTCACCTTGGTTATCACACGGTGGATGACATGATGAGGAGTAACTGGTTTTAAGGTGTTTCTACACATAAAACAGACAAATCTTTGACTACTTGGTGAACGATATACTGTGATAGACTGTTATTTTTAATATTTGAACATTCCTTAAGGACCGGGTCTTATCATCCGTTGTGGGGAAAATATTTTGTGGCATTTGCTATTCTGTAGTATCTCAATGCACATAACCTTATAACTCGGCATCAGCATAATTTATGAGGGATCGGTCCTGTCCACTCCAGTGGGGTGCACAGGGGTCAGTATTGGGCCAATTTCTTTTGAATATTTTTTATTGATAAAATTTACATAGAAGACTTTCAATATTTTGTAGATGGTATAAAGCTCTGTAAAGTAAATAATACAGAGGAATTTGTGGTCGCTGGATAATTGGACAAAGAAATTGCTAATTAAGTTTAATTGAGATAAACGTAAGGCTATATACTTTGGCCGCAGAAACAAAAAGTACAACTGTTGGGAAATTTATGAAGTGCTTGGGCATCATGTACCAGTGTTTTTTATGTTTTTTGGATGTTCAGGAACTTCTTTGGTAAAAAGAAAGGATGTTAAGGTTGTTTTCTGCTAACATACCCAGATAGAACTGTCATCAGGCTGAAAAATTTGGCATTTGTGGTCCGATAAGACTCTGCTCCTTGCCAACGATCCCCATCATTGGTCTGAGTTATACATGATGGTCTTTCCATTTAATTGGCCATCATTAAGGGTTTTTTCACATTGGCGTTGGTTTTTCATATCCATGGCTCAGTTATTTCCATGGAAACATCACAAATCCATGTTTTTTAATTGGTGGTTTCACCTTTCACACTATTTGACTTCCCTGTTAGTAGCTGTTTGCGATATGTGTTACTTCTAACAGGCCTCTGTTGTCCATTTCCTCGTGCTATGCATGTTCTGCAACTGTTGCCTTTGTTTGCATTGGGGCTGATTTGGACTAGAACTTTATCATCCTAAGTGACATCCTAGTTTTGTTTGGGATTCTAGGTGTTTGAGTTTAAAGTTTTTAAATTCATTGCTTTGCTGTGGAGCAACACACTTTCCTAATTGCTGGTTGACAGTCGTAGTTTATGACTATGGACAGTCTCCCATAGTCTTCATTCCTACTATGTGCAGGACATGTGTTGCCACGTGTTACAATCTTGTGAAAAATTCTAGTTGGAATCCTTGCCGTGGCCGTTTGCTAGACTTATCACCGATAAGGGAATCTGTCACCAGAGACCTAATTTCATTAAAGACAGATTGCAGAAGCCCATTACACCTGCATTGTAAATATGCCTTTCTGCTTTCTCTAAGCATTTGCATTACAATATAATGGTGTGTTTTAACACAATCATTAGAAATCATTTTAAGAATTGTTTTAAATCATAACAACAAAAAAGATAAAAGATCAAATAAATATGCAATCATAACAATAAAAAAACTTGTTGAAATCTGCATTATTCAGTGTTATTGCAGTAAAAGTTTTCTGTACTTTCACCCTGTGTGAACCTGGACTAGTACAGTTATTTTTTTTGCTGTTGGAGAAGGATGTGTCTGTCCTTTAAATGATGCCTGGTGAAGACCTGTAATAAGCCTGAGTTGCCAACTACCATTAATATAAAAATCTAGGAAAAGGCAAAGCTTGCTGTTAATGTAAGGGCATACAGATATGACAGTAATTTGTGTAGCTGTCACATACATAGTAGAAGAAGCCATTTTCAATATTACAGAGAATGAAGTCAATACATTTACTTAGAAATTGTTCCTTCACATGAGCTTGAGTCAAGAATTTGAGCTTTCCCTGTTTTCCTGATGCTAATTGTGAGATATGTTAGTTATTTTCTATTTTTGGAAGAAGTTGTCACATTTTAAAATTTATTTAAAGGTTGCCCATCACCACATTTTTCACCACAAAAAACATCCCCCATGAAGCCCTATAAACTAAATGACACCTTTCTTTTAGCTAAAAATAGTTTCCTGACATACCCATAAAATCAGCTTTGTTTTCCACCACGTTACCATGACGTCCCCACCTGGAGGATGCTCCTTATATCCTGTTACAAGAGGTTAAAAGGCTCCTCCCTAGCACCCAACACCAGTGTCTTCCGGGATATAGGTTGCGAGAGGTTCTCCGATTCGGAGAAATGAACCTTTTTTTTCCCTTTATTTTTTAAATTTAGCCCGCTTCCATATAAATATGTGTTGGGAAAAGGCCATCCCCTTCCCTCCTCTCCCCCTCTGATCGGTTCCCATCCAGCGGTCCCGCGAGACTAATGCTGGGACCGAAACTGAAATGTGGGGAGAAACATTTTTTCTTTTTTTGCTGGGAATTAAGGCTTGTCTGACAGCAGGTTGAGGTGAGGAGCTTTTCACAGGTCCTCCGGGGGCCGCCTTGCATGTTAATGGTACAAAGTCATAAATAATAAAATCAACTTTGTTATCTTGCCTGTCAAACAGCTGCAGTCAGAGAGGGCATGTCGTGCTTAGCCTTCTCACCGTTCAGAACTTTATTTCATTTCATGTGATCAGAAACCTATATGGGGTAGACTTTGCAAATGTTAGGTGGTAAAGGACCTTAGATGACATCACTGTGGTCATATGACATGATGTGCTGAACGATGTAAAAGAGCTCTCTCGAACATTTGAGACGTTATTTCTTACCTCTAATAAGAAGTAAACAGCTGTATTTGTCTCTAGTTGACTATTAACCCCTTACCAACATGTGACATAATAGTACGTCACATGTCGGGTCCCGGTGCATGGAGAGGGCTCGCGGGCCGAGCCCCCTCCATAGCCGGTAAGTCTTTGCATATTGCAGCAAAGGCTTACCGATAACAGTGCCGGCACCGATCGCGGGTGTTTTCCTGCTGATCGCCGCATGGGCGCCGCCATCTTTGAGTATCGTCGCTCCCCGTGACGTCATCGGAGAGCGGTGATCCGTCGTCATGGTAGCTTCGGGTCTCGGGCTATCAACACATTGTAATGTATGAGTAGTAAAATACACATATACTGCCATACTGTAGTATGGTAGTATATGATCGGATCGTACAGACACCCTAGGGCAGTGATGGCAAACCTTTTAGAGGCCGAGTGCCCAAACTACAACAAAGACCCGCTTATTAGCGCAAAGTGCCAACACAGAAATGTAATTAGTGATTTATACTCCCTTCTCTGTTGCAGTTTTCATTGATACCAGCCCCTGAGGACACCAATAAAGCAGAAAATAGTCCCAGGTAGAGCTGTCACTTTAATATACCTCTGTGCACAGCAAGTCCTGGGCTGTCTGGCACTGCAGGAATATACCTGGAGTCATCTCTGGTGATGGCCTGAGTGCCCACAGAAAGGGCTCTGAGTGCCACCTCTGGCACCAGTGCCATAGGTTAGCCATCACTGCCCTAGGGGTAAAGTACCCTAGGGAGTCGTAAAAATAAAAATATAAAAAAAGTTTAAAAAAATTATAATAAAAAAACCCAAAAAATTCGAATCACCCCCCTTTCCCTAGAACCGATATAAATTTAAATAGACAGTAAAAATCATAAACACATTAGGTATTGCCACGTTCAAAAATGCCCGATCTAGCAAAATATGATAACAGTTTTTCACTGCGTTTAACCCCGTAGCGGAAAATCACGCCCAAAGTAGAAAATGGCACTTTTTTGCCATTTTTAAAAAAAATTTAAAATTCTATAAAAAGCGTTCAAAAGGCCGTACAGTCCTAAAAAATTATAACATTGTAAACGTCATCAAAATCCACAAAAAAACGGCAACACCCACAGCTCCATACACCAAAGTATGAAAAAGTTATTAGCGCCAGAAGATGGCAAAAACCCCCCCCCCCCCAAATTTTTGTACAGGGGTTTTTAATTTTTTTTAAATGTATGAAAACATTAGAAAACCTATATACATTTGGTATCCCCGTAATCATACCGACCCAAAGAATAAAGTAGACATGTCAGTGAAATCCGTAAAATCCAAGCCCACAAGAATACGGCACAAATGCGTTTTTTTTTTTACCAATTTCACTGCATTTGGAATTTTTTTCCCGCTTCCTAGTACACGCCATGGAATATTAAATACCACCATTTTGAGTGTAATTTGTTACGCAGAAAATAAGCCGTCACACAGCTCTGTACATGGAAAAATAAAAGAGTTACAGATTTTTGAATGTGGGGAGTGAAAAATGAAAACGCAAAAACGAAAAAGGGCTGCGGCGGGAAGGGGTTAATAGACGGTCATAAAGTACTAGCCCATGGTGGTAGAATTGAGGCCAGTCAACCAATACTAGGGAGGCAGGGCAGTGAGCATTGAAAATGCAGGTATCCAATACTATGGAGTCACCTCAGGTGACTTGCATATAAGTTTACAAACTTTTTCATTTTTCTTATCACTGCAGCCATGGGAAGTATTTATTTTGGATGGGTTAGTTTGAATTGCAGGTTCCCTTTAATCTTTTATTTGAATACAAGTTAAAAGAATATTTTCTGACATCAGCAAATTTAGTTACAATGTTTAAACTTCAAAAAAATTTGTCTCAAGACTACAGTGGATAGAGACCCTCAACTTAATTATGCGTATGAAGGAGTTTTGTGCCACTGATGGTAATATCCACAATTTCTACAAGATTTGGTCCCCCTGGCTTACATTCTGATCCTCACCAACTTTTTCTGCCTGTTGACTGCTGGTGGCTCTGCTCCTTAAGTTTTTTTTATTTTTTTTGTGTTTTATGGGAGTGTTTTGTTTTGCCTTTTCTCCCTGGCACTGCCCCTCCCTTTATTTTCTTGCTTCCTGCTGCCAAGATTTAACTTTTTTTTTTGAATTGTGTACCCTTCAATAAACATTGATTGAACCATAAACCACAATTACACTTCTATTTCATTTAGGCTGCACATCCCTTTTGTCCAGGCCAGATTTTCAACTGTTGACCTAGAATTGTTCAAGCATCATGGGACACGGGAAAGGGAGTAAGGATCTGTAAGGGCAAATTTGGACTATAATTTTAGCTTCTCTCCAGGGTCCCCCTGTACAGAAAGAGACAACAGGCCAGCAGCGCACCAATGAATCCGCCCCCTTCCACATGCTTTCCTTCTTCCTGCAGTCACAAGCAACCAAAATAGCTGGATGTGCTGGATCGATCGCTTGGGTGCCCACAGAGAGGGCTCTGAGTGCCACCTCTGGCACCTGTGCCATAGGTTCGCCACCACTGTATTAGGACCTCTCTAGGCATCCGTCGATGTAGGTTATATCTGATCTAGACCATTAATTCCTCTGTTTGTCTGTAACCTTGTTTGCCAACAGTAGCCAATTGCCACACAACTTCAAAAGGACAATTCATGCAAATTCATATGGGTTCTGCACAATTTTGGTCTGAATGCCAGCTAAACTTTATGATCTTGCCCTTACTCTGGTACTGGATGCATTGATGACCAAGCATGCACCCATCCACCATCTGAGAATGGGTGTTTATTGGATTTTATGCCTAATGGATAAATGGACACAAAAATCAGAACATATTCTGCATGTACAGATTTATTCATATGTATCTCTTCAATGTGACATAGTAACAATAGGTGAGGTTTATTGTAAACCATAGCCTAGTTCATAGAGAGCTGAAAGATGCAGGGCTCTGGGTTGGCAGCGTGACTGCAAAGAGAATAGTATGAGAATTGAACTGACTGTGCCAGAGACCTACAACTATTGCTATAAATATTAAACTCAAAATTTGTCACATACTACAACATGCTTAGATCCTCCTTTACTCTACCTTCTGTTACACGTTTTTTTCCCCAAATAGGTTACTAATGCTAACATTTTCTTCTGTCCATTTTGAGGTTCACATTACAGGCAGTCCCCAGGTTACGTACAAGATAGGGTCTGTATGTTTGCTCTTAAGTTGAATTTGTATGCAAGTCGGAATCGTATACTTTATCATTGTGACTCCAGACAAATTTTTTGGGTCTTTGTGACAATTGGATTTTAAAAATGTTGGATTGTCATAAGAACCAGGATTAACACTAAAGCTTCATTACAGACGCCTGTGATAACTGTTATAGCTGTTTATTGTAGCCTAGGACTAAAGTACAATAAATTACCAAAATCCAGAGGTCCATTTGTAACTAGGGGTCGTCTGTAAGTCGGGTGTTCTTAAGTATGGGACCGCCTGTACACTACTTTTGCAGTACAAAAAATTGACTGAACACCCTTTCTCAGTACACTCGCTTCACAGTGATGTGGTTGCTGTAAACACAGGACTATAACTAAAGACTTTAATAAGCTCTTGTAATTCCTTGTTTGCGGAAGAAAATCAAGTAAATTTAGCTGCATCTGCTACTGCAGCTGAGAACTAGTGAAGAGGTAAAATTGTTCCTTTTCATATGGAAATGAATGGAGTCTGCATCCTGCACACAAATGAAGCAGCATGGGTCACTTTGTTTTATTTTGTTATTTTAGTTAACATACTGTGATTGGGAGTACATAAGTATGCTAATAATTAATTAGTGGTGATTGATATTTCCATGGAGCAGAACAATGAAGAACTGGTTCACATACATCACATTAAGACAATAACAAATGAAAAAAAGTACTTGCAAGGGCTTAGAATCTATATGGAAGGGTTGATGGAAACACAAGGTATAGCAGTTCAGTCATTGTGTGTTGTAGGCAGTCCTAAATAGGTGGGTTTTCTGGTTATATTTGAATGTTTGGAAGTTTGGGGACAGTCTGACATATTTTGGTAGATGGTTCCAGAGTATGAGTGATCCACGGGAGAAGTCCTTGAGACAGTTGTGAGAAGAGCGGTTGATAAGAGTGAAGTAGAACGTCCTATGAGGAGCAGACATTATTTGTGGGACTGTATGGGCTGATTAGTTCAGAGATACATCAAGGACACAGGTTATAGACATCTTTGTAAGTCATGATTCCCATTTTAAACTAAATTGATTGCAATGTGTAACCAGTGGAGTTACTGGCAGAGAGGAGAGGCAGAGGGGAAGTGAAAAGAGAGATGGATTAATTAGTTATTACTTTCCTGGGCAAACTCTTTTAAGGGTGGATTGGAGGTGCTTTGGTTGTGTAGCAGACCACAGAGAAGAATATTGCAGTAGTCCAAGCAGTAGTTAGTGAAGGCATGGACTGACAATTTTGTAGACTCCAGATTGAGGAAGGGTCGGATGTCAAAGATGTTCTTAAGATGGAAGCGGAAAGTTATTGTAAAGGCCTGGATGTGAAGTTTAAAGAATAAGGCAGTCCAAGATTCTTCCAAGGCAGCAGACTTTAGTGATCAGGAAGAGTGTGGATCCATGAATTGTAACAGTTAGGTTTTGTAGGAGGGATGTGTTAGGTGAAGGAGCAAGTTTTTGTTTTGTCCATGTTTAGTTTAAAAAAAAAAACGGGAAGAGAAGGAGGAGCTAATAGCTGACTAGAAGAAATGTGATTTCTGTACCAGAGATATAGATCTGTGTGTCATCAGCATAGGAATACTGATGAAAGCCATGGGGCACAATGTGCTCCCCTAGGCCAGAGTTGTAGTTGGAGAAGAGTAGGGCTCCCAGGACAGAGCCTTATGGGATGCCAAGGGAAGCGGGAGGAGTGAAGAGGTGGTATGAGGGTGATGGATACTGAATGTCTGGTTGGAGTCGTATTAGGCGATCCAGAAAAGTGCCAGGTCAGTGATGCCAAGCGACTATAGCTTTTGCTGCAATAAAGGATGGTCAACATTATCAAATGTGGAGGACTGGTCAAGGAGGAGGAGAGCAGATTAGTGTTTTACCTTGGAAAATAGCAGGCCATAAAAGACTTTGGTCAGTGCATTCTCAGTGGAGTGATCGGGTTGCACATCAGATCGAAGTATGTCAAAGAGCAAGTTGGAGTAAAGGTAGGAGGACCGTTCCAGATGGACATGTTGTTGCATGATTTTTGAAGCAAATGGAAGTAGTGAGATAAAGTGATAATTCATCAGGGAACACAGGTTTAGAGATCGGTTCTTTAGGATGGATGAGACAGTTGCGTTTCTAAATTAAGATGAAACGACACCAGTGGATGGTGATAGGTTAAATCGATGAGTACAGTGGTGAGGTTTGTTATAAGCGGGACTGGAATTGGGTTAGGCGCACAAGTAGTGATGGTTGTGCTTGACAGAATGGAGGAAATTCTCATCGGTAAGGGAAAGGTGGATTGCTGGTTGCAATTTTCCCTGATGCTGCCTATTTTTTCTTTAAAGGTTTGAGCCAAAATCCTCAGCTGAAATTAGAGAGGAAAGTGGAGGTGCTGGGGCACAGAAGGGAGATAAAGATAGAAAATAATTGTCTGGGGTTGTACGATGGGGAGATATAGGATAGAAGGGGTTATCTGAGAGTAGCAATAAGTTAGGAACGGGTTGGGATGGGCTTTTTAAAAAGAATAAAAAGAATGTATTTGCCTCCTCCGTCGCTCCTGATATTCCACACTATGATCTGTCCAATCTGTGCCCCTGTTTGGGCACGGGTGCTGCGCTCGTGGAGCTTCCCCCCAGCAGAGGAGGGTGGCCAAACCTATCCCTCCCTATTTCTCAGCATTGTAGGCGCTGGCATATGGTGACGGATTGGAGTGGCCTTGCGCGCAGCTTCCGCGCCCCTGTAAACAAACGGGGGCACAGATCAAACAAACTGCAGTACGGGACATAAAGAGCGACAGAGAAGGGGAGTACACATTTATTTATTTTTAAAGCCCAACCCAGCCCATCCCTAATTTATTGCTTCTCTCGGATAACCCCTTTAATAAACTTATACTGTTTATCAAACAAATTATTTCTTTATACTATATATTTATATTTTATTATATTTAATATTTGTGAATGCTTTTTATCAGTGCATATTTGTAGGTGAAGACCACTTGTATGACAGGAGGCCTTTCTTGGAGAAGGATTTCTTCCTACACTGATCAGCACTCTTGGCACTTCACCATTGTTGTTTTCTGAGGTTGGTGTGCCAGGGTTACCTGTTGGGTTGTCCAGTTTAATGGAGAGCGAGGGGGCTGCAGAATCCAGGGCTGAGGAAGCTGGGCATTAAAGAGTTCAATAAAAGCGGTGGCAGCACCTAGGGGTCGGTAGATGACAGCCACTCGTAGGTAAGAGGGCACAAATGCAGATCAACTGGTTATATAGCCATAGATGTAACCCTAGTTTCACACACACTATCCCTAGTTTCACACACACTTTTTATTAAGCAGTCTTTAATTTCAAAGCCTTAGAAACGTGAAGCAGTTCTTGAGTAAAGGTCTGTATAGTGAAAGATTTTGATTGCTGGATATTAAAAATAGAAGCAGAAACCCGCAGTATATGCCTAACCATCACCAATGTTGCGGACATTGCTGGCAGACATGCTAAATATACCCAGGAAGGTGACTCACATTAGCAAGCCTGGAGCAATCTTTCTATATTTATATCATGCAGGTAGATTTAAGATCTAAATGTGTTTATACAGTCTTTCAGCTTTTAAAGATTTTTAGGAAGATGAGTAATGGATGGTGGTATAATGTTTATGTGCAGAAATCTTATTTGTCACTATTCATTTCGGAGAACTATATTGTATAAAAAGTCCTGGCTTACTCGATGTTGCAATTCCAACTACGTATTTATTAACCCCTTCCCGACGCGCACCATATTAGTATGGCGCACGTCGGGTCACGGTGCGTGGAGAGGGCTCATGGGCTGAACCCTTTCCATAGCCGGTAAGCCTTTGCTGCATATTGCATCGCCATGACAGCCTCGGGTCTTCCAAAGACCCGAGGCAGACTTGTATTAACCCTATCATTACAATGTGCTATCAGCACATTGTAATGAGTGAGGAGGAAAATCCCCATATACCGCCATACTGTAGTATGGCAGTATATGTTAGGATCGATCAGACAACCTAGGGTTAAAGTACCCTAGGCAGTCTGAAAAATAGTAAAAATAAAAAAAAAATGTATAATAAAAAACCTCAAAATTCAAGTCACTCCCCATTTCCCTAGAACTGATATAAATATTAATAAGCAGTGAAAATCTCCGCGTCCGAAAATGCCGATCTATAAATATGATAGTTTTTCACTGCGTCTAACCCCGTAACGGACAATAGCGCCCAAAGTCAAAAATGGCACTTTTGTGCCATTTTGAAAAATAAAAAAGTCTAGAAAAAGTCATAGTCCTAAAAATGATAGCAATGAAAACGTCATCAAAAGTCGCAAAAAATGACACCACCGACTGCTCCTTACACTGAAGTATGAAAGTTATTAGAGTCAGAACATGGCAAAATTTTTTAAAAAAAATTCTACATTAGATTTTAATTTTTGTAAATGTATGAAAACGTTATAAAACCTATACAAATTTGGTATCCCCATGATCGCACCGACCCAAAAGAATAAAGTAGACATTTCATTTTGGACCCACAGTGAAAGCCGTTAAATCCAAGCCCCACAAGAAAACGGCTCAAATGTGGGTTTTCACCATTTTCACTGTATTTGGAATTTTTTTCCCGCTTCCCAGTACACGACATGGAAAATGAAATACCATCACTATTAAGTGCAGTTTGTTACGCAGAAAACAAGCCCAAGTAGAGCTGTTTATGTGGAAAAATAAAAAAAAAGTTATAGATTTTTGAAGGTGAGAGTCCTGTAATTAAATTCATAGATAGACCTCAACTATGAGAGACAAAATATGTAAACAATCACATTGAGTTTTAAACAATAAGAAAAGTTCATCTGAATACTTTGTTATATAGCCTTCGTAGGCAATGACAGTGGTCAAACGTTTTCTGCACATCTTCACAAGGTTGGCACACAGTGTTGCTGGTATGTTAGCCAATTCCTCCATGCAAATCTTCTCTAGAACAGTGATGTTTTGGGGCTGTCGCTGGGCTTCCTCCAAAGGTTTTCTATATGGTTGACATCTGGAGACTGGCAAGGCCGTCGCCCCAGGATCTTGAAATGCTTCTTACAAGGCCACTTCGGTGCCCTGGTGGTGTGCTTGGGATGATTGTCATGCTGAAAGACCCATCCACGTTTCATCTTAAATTCCCTTGCTGATGGAAAGAGGTTTTACCCAAAATCCCACAATACAAGGCCCCATTCATTCTTTCATGTACATGGATCAGTCAACCTAGTCTCATTGCAGAGAAACAGGTCTACTTGCACCTGGTCTACCAGTAACAAATTGCACTTCATAGTGATGGTATTGAATATTCCAAGCCATGTACTGGATTTTACGGCTTTCACTGTATGCCCCAAATGACACGTCTCCTTTATTCTTTGGGTCGGTACGATCACGGGGATACCAAATTTGTATTGGTTTTATAATGTTTTCATTTACAAAAATTATTTTGCATTCTGCGGCTAATAACTTTTTCATACTTTGGGGTACGGAACTGTGGGTGGTGTCATTTAGTTTGACTTGATGCCGTTTTCAATGCTAACAATTTCAGAACTGCACAACCTTTTGATGGCCTTTTTATTGAATTTTTTTATATTTTTCAAAATGGCAAAAAAGTGCCATTTTCAATTTGGGTGCTATTTTCCGTTACGGGGTTAAACACAGTGAAAAACCGTTATTATATTTTGATTGGGCATTTTCGGAAGCAGTACTAGCTAATGAGTTTATGATTTTTATGAGTTTTACTGTTTATTTCTATTTATTTCAGTTCTAGGGAAAGGGGGGTGATTTGAATTTTTATGTTTTTTTTCAGCCCCTGAGCCCTCTCCATGTTACGGCACCAGACTAATAGTACAGCACGTGTTTGAAAGGGGTTAAGTAAATGTGGTACACAGCATGTCAGGTGCAAATTACTCCAGTGTTCTGCCATAGACAGATTGAAACATCTCCCTCATTGTGTATAAACAGTTGTGTAGAGAGGTCAAAATACCTAAGAACTTTTAATAACTAACTTAACCTCTCTAAGAGCTATTTCTTCCAAAAGACTTGTAATTAGCAACTGGGGAATGATTGGGGCACATGTTAGGTGATGGTTAGTGCAGCCCACTTTTATCTAGTCCTAACAAGGACAGATTTTTATGAACTGGATGTAAACAGATTAGTTCCCTTTCACTGACAGCAAGCTAAGATATTAATACCATATAGAATTGCTGTTGTTCTAGTTGTACAAAGAATAACCTTTGTTGATTGAATCCATCATTCCCGTTTACTGCCTCAAACCTCTGTCTTGTGTGACAAATGAGAGTTTGTGCCATTGACCTTGTGAGGCAGGTGGTGGAACCTACGATTAGTAAAGTAAATCTCGTTGTGTGACAATAAAGGACCCGACTTATCTTTGCTGTCTGAAGAGCTGTCATGTCACGCTGAGATGACTGTCTTTGTAAGCAGGAGTTTCTGTCATTGTGAACAACTGTTTACTAGCCTGAGACGTGTTGACACACTTATGATACACTCCATAGTTTGCATTGATGAGACTACAGCTCGCCCATTGATTTGACCTTTCGTTATTTGCTGGATGTTGACACTTGTGCTGTCATGGCAACAAGGCCGGTCTGCATGATGAATTTCTGTCTCCAGAGAAAAAAACAACTCTTGTATGAGACTCTGCAAGGTCCCTTCTGGATTCACGCCGACTGAAGATCTTATTATTCTCTTGGTCATGTCTTTGCATAATTTATTTATGGGAGAATACAGATACCCCCCATGTACTTTTGTTCTGCCAGATAAACATTTGACATGTAAATCAGATTTTAAAATGGCCCCTACAACTCATTAAGTGTCAATATTTTCAGAACATCGCTCTGCAGGGTACACTTTTTTGGATCTAAGTCTGTCCCGGGGGGAGGAGTGGTGTTGAAGCCTGTCATTCCTGACGGTAGAGACTCTCTGAACGACTTCATAATAAGTAAATACATATGTGTATAGCCTTTTGGTTTATGCAGTATTATTACTTTTTCTTTTCTGGGAAACCATTTTGAGAACATTTTTAAGAGAACGCCACAAAGAGGAGGAATCAGAAACCAAAATGTAGAAAGCTTAAATTAACACTTCATTAGAACTATTAAAACCAATCCGTTTAAAAAAAAAACACAGAACATACACAGAAAAAGCCTCCCAATGGTCAAATAACTAAATATACATGGTAAATAGCTCACAGTAACCTGTATAGATGGTAGAACCCTCAGAACAAGTCGAGGTGTTTGCTTACAAACAAGTATTGCACATTACCCAAAGGAATCACCGAGGACAGGCAAACATACACAGGTATATACAGACCAAGAGTGCATCCCACCCGACGTGTTTCCAGGGCTATGTTTCCATTTGACTTCTTCTCTCCGGTATAAACTTCAGAAGAAATGAGGTCGGCACTTTTTGATTCACCGGAAGTCTTGAATCCTTTATTCATACATAATGACACAGCATCTATAGATCTATGATCTCTGACTAAGGACCTTATCTGTCAGAAACGCGTAGGATGATGCTTTTTCCTGAACTTATGTGTTAATACCTATAACTTGCTCTGTCACCGTGTATGAATAAAGGATTCAAGATTTCCAGTGAATCATAAAGGGGTGCATCTGGGGTGGATATTTCATTAAAGGGGGACATCTGCTTTGAACTGGGGATGTCTGACTGGGGATCATAGTATATAAGGCTGGAAAAAGACGCAAGTCCAAAAAGTCCAACCTTTAATAATTAAATAAATGTTTTATCCCCATAACGCATGATATTTTTTCTCTCCAGAAAGGCATCCAGGCCTCTCTTGAACTTGTACATAGAATCTACCATAACAACCTCCTGCGGCAGAGACTTCCATAGTCTCACTGCTCTTACAGTAAAGAACCTTTGTCTATGTTGATGGTAAAATCGCCTCTCCTCTAGGCGCAGATGATGCCCCCTTGTCCTGGTCACAGGCCTAGGTATAAAAAGATCTTTGGAGAGATCCTTGTACTGTCCGTTCAGGTATTTGTACATTGTAATGAGGTCTCCCCTCAGTCGTCTTTTTTCTAAACTGAATAATCCCAAATTTTGTAATCTGTCGTTGTCTTCTAATCCCCCCATTCCCCTAATAATCTTGGTTGCTCTCCTCTGCACCCGTTCCAGCTCTACTATATCCTTTTTATACACTGGTGCCCCAAACTGTACACAATATTCCATGTGTGGTCTAACCAGGGATTTGTATAAGGGCAAAACTATGTCTTTATCATGAGAATCTATTCCTCTCTTGATACATCCCATAATTGTATTAGATTTAGCAGCAGCCGCCTGGCTCTGGACACAAAAATTAAGTTTACCATCCACCGATACCCCCAAGTCCTTTTCTGCTCCAGTTTTACCAAGTAATTGACTGTTTAGAACATAATTATACTTTTTGTTTCCACGGCCCAAGTGCATAACTTTACATTTATCTACATTAAACCTCATCAACCATTTCTCTGCCCACTCCTCAAGCTTCCACAAATCCCTCTGTAATGCTAAACTATCGACCTCAGTATTTATTACTTTACACAGCTTAGTATCATCTGCAAATATTGAAACTTGACTGTGTAAACCCACTACAAGGTCATTAATAAAAATATCAAAAAGAAGTGGCCCCAGTACTGACCCCTGTGGCACTCCACTGGTATTGTGGATCTGAGAATGTGCCATTAATGACGACCCTCTGTTTTCTATCACTAAGCCAATTACTTACCCATATACACAGATTTCCCCCTATTCCCAGCAGTCTCATTTTATGTACCAACCTTTTATGTGGCACAGTGTCAAATGCCTTTGAAAAGCCCAGATATACAACATCCACAGTGTTCCCCAGATCCAGTCTTGAACTTACCTCCTCGTAGAAACCAATCAGATTAGTCTGACAGGACCGATCTCTCATAAACCCATGCTGACGCTGGGTTATAAGGTTGTGCACAGTGAGATACTCCAGGATAGCATCTCTATCAAACCCCTCATATATTTTCCCCACCACAGAAGTTAGACTCACAGGTCTGTAGTTTCCAGGATCGCTTTTTGATCCTTTTTTGTATATTGGTACCACATTTGCTATGCACTAGTCCTGTGGAACATAACCAGTCCTCAATGAATCTTCAAATATTAAAAATAATGGTCTGTCTATTACGGTACATAGTTCATGCAGAACCCAGGGGTTATGCCATCTGGCCCCGGTGATTTGTCTATCTTAGTGGTTGTGAGATGTCTGACTGTGGACCAGGGTTGGCTATCTATATACTGAGGGGACATGTGCTGGGGCTATCGATATACTGAGTGGGCACATGCAGTAGAGTAGGGTCCTGTGAAGAGTCTAGCTTGTCATGGCTAGAATGTTTTGGTAAAACAATAATTGTGTTGGCCATTTTGACCGTTGGTGGATTTTTTTCTGTGTATGTTGTCTTTTTAAATGGATTTGTCTTAAGTGTAATAGTGTTATTTTTGCTTTCTACATTTTGCTTTCTACATTTTTGTTATTTTTCCTCTTCTTTGTGGTGGTATTTGATATTTTTAGAACAATCCGTTTGATCTGGAGGGGGTTCATTGTTTCCCCTATTACATGTATTCATGAACATTTGTAAGATGTTTACAATCTTTGTATAAATAAAACCAAAACGAAGCACATGTGAGCTTTACATGTGTTACTGTAGTGTCCAATGGTATTAAAATGATCACGGACCACCACTACACATTACTGGTACAACCAATGTTGTGGCGATATCTTCCCCTGATCTAACAAATACATCCACAAGTGCTTTACAGTGCGAGCTATTTGCTGTTGCATGAACCTGCAGACTACTGGATAATAATATGGAAGTTGTGATCCATTTTTTTTTTTTTTTTTACAGAATTTGTCTGGCTACATTTTAACCTAAAATAGATGGCATGTTTTCTCCTGCTCAGTTCAGTGTCTATGAGTACTGTGCTTGAAAGTACAATAAAGATTAAAAAAGCAGTGCATATGTGGGACCAGCTGATCTATTCTTTTGGGGTTACTATAGAACTCCTTTCTCATGATCAACTGTGAACTTACCAGTCTGTAAACTACAACCTATCCTACAGAGTACCTTTTTTTACCCCTAAATCAACAGTTCTTGAATTGTGCAGCTTGCTTTTGGTCTGGTAATTCTCATTTTAAGATTAGTAGTTCTTTACCATTATTGCTGTGGATTAGACAGGTTCCTGTTACACAGTTATGGTTAAGGAGATGAGAGCTCTGCCTCCCTGACTGTATACTTAGATTGTCTGTCGTAGATGGGTGAAGAGAAAAGGATTATTACATTGTGCTGCTGTGCTAGTACATCATGGCATTGATGGCAGTGTACACAGGGCAGATGCTGCTTGTTGGAGCAGTTGGGAGGCTACTGAGTGTACACGATACTCCTTTTATGTACACTGCAATTGGGTTAGGAGTGCTGGGATAAAAAGCAATTTCTAAAGAATGCTTAAAGTTTGCTTAACAATGCAAGGTCTAAATATACAGCCTTAGTCTCCTCCACTTTTATATTCACATTACTCATGCTATATTTTCTGTTTGCTAAGATATCCTTTACCTACTTCAGTGTACATAATCCACATGTCCTTGTTCTGAAAGCTTACCAGGACTAGCAAGCTAGGAATATGCCAGGTAAATAAATAAATCCTGGAATGAATCCTTACAGGATGCTTTCATTTCTGTATCTGTTAGTGCTGTGTTATCATCCAGTTTATTTGTGTGGCTATCTTTCTTTTTGCCTACTCTTGGTTCTTTTGCTAATAAACTGTATAAATAAGCAGAAGCGGGCTGACCTATATTTCCAGGTGTTGGTTGGTTCTTCAGCCTTTCATTAATTGTGGAGGGCTCAGCAGTTTTTGTAAAGAGTAGCACACAATTTTTCCTACCATTTTGCGGCTTGTCAGCGGTTTATTTGTAAGCCTTTGTTATGGTGAGGCACACTGTATCTGTATAGAACGCACAACACAGATTAGAACTTGTGATCCAAATGCAGCATCGATGTATTGACAGACACTGTTGACCTTGTCAGTATATGCAATTTTTTTCAGTTCTTGAAAGGCTTTTGTAGTTTTGTGAGGGAGCGGCAGGGAAAAAGCATATGTTTCAGACCTTTTGTGAGTCGTGTGTTTTTTTTTCTTAGATTTTGTACATGTTGTCTTCTCTGTCACTAGATGGCAGCAGAGTGGTAATGTTTGTTCCATCCACAGGGCTATGTTTTGAAAAATCTGCAAGAAAAAGCTGGATATTTGGCTTTTCAGTGAAGAGACAAACAAATGAAATGTGGAAGTTAGCACATTTTCTTGGTAAATTATCACAGCCTACTTTATTGCTAAGGACAAGTGTAATTATTTTTCATCTGTACCATGTCAATAAGTGGTATTGTAGATCTGTAGCCGTGTGTTAATTAAATAGAGAATGTTCTGTGCTGTAGCAGTGGGAGACTAGACGGTGGATCATATAGTTACTGCTGTTTTTCTCTAGGCTTCCCTCCAGTGTTGAGAGCAATTTACAGCGTGTTTACAGAGTGGTTTGGTAAAAAGCCTGCTACTGCCCCCAGGTGCCCATTTTCTTTGCTCTGGTTAGTAAGGAGAGTTTCTAGAAAGGACTCCTTCGATTTCTTCTTTCTTTTCACTTAAAATGGAGAATAAAAATGGCAACAATGGAAATCAATATACCAATACCATGGTAAAACAGTTTTTTTTGCCATGACTGCTGCTATCATTACTCTTAATATGCTAACTTATAAAAGGGATTTTTGTATAAAATGTCCTTCTTAAAGACCAAGTGGGGGGTGGGGAGTAGCTCGTGCTATCTACATCCGGCCCTGCCTAGCATAGAATTGATGCTGCCCGATATATGCCACGCCAGAGGAAAATCCTGGTGCCTTCAATCACAACTTTTTGAAAACTTTTCCACAACTTTTTCGAAATAACTCTGGTCCCACAATTCTCATTTATTAATGTTGAGGAAGATAATCGACAAACCATTTAATCTGCAGGAATTTCTTACCTTCTACGATCTCAGACTGCAAATTCAGCAGTTATGACTAGAATTCTGCTTTCAGGTAATTGCTCAGGTTAATACATGCATAATCGTAGTATTTAATTGGCTTAGAGAGGCTCCAGACTAGGCCGTAATGAGGCAATGAAGGTGATGGTTAAAAACTCTCTCGTTTCTGATTTGAGTTGATGTGAGCTTGATCTAGCTATATATTTTCGACAATTTTTGTTGCTTATATTATTTTTTGTTCTAAATCAAAGGTAAAAAAAACCCTGTTTCTTTTGCTGGGGATTTGCACATTTTAACTAGTACAAGGCATATTTTGCCCTAAAGATCAGATACAGAATCAAAAAGTAGTCCATTTATGTGTCAGAGCAACTAATTTGGTGCTAGGTGGAAATGTCTGGGACAGGGGATCAATAAACCGCCTTTTTGGCTCAAAGGAATAATTAGATAGGAATTTTTAGATGTTCACTGTGTCCTAAAGAGGAACTGAACAGAATCATAGTAATAACAATAGAGTAACTGTGACTGTTAGATTAGTTACATTGTGCGCATATATAATTGTGACATGGAGATCAACCAGACCACGTTTTATGAGGATATAATGCATGTAAATATTGGTAATGCCGAAGGGTTCACTTGTTTTATATTTATTATATTACTAGTTAATGCAGATATCCTAATCATTCCTTTCTACCATTGGTTCCTCTGTGTGTACCTTATTTCCATTGATCAGTACATTGTGCATTATACAGTTGATGTTTGCCGTAAGTTGCTGCACTTCAGTCTCCTGGTAGTAATATATTTCTTTGGGCATCCATTATCTCTCTTGCAGTATTTCATGACAAAGCACATTCTGTCTACTTAATACTTGTGCTGTGCAGCATGAAACAACAATAATTTCTCCTCTAATTTATTAAAGTGCTATTCCAGTTTTGAGCAACTTTTAACTAGTTTACAGCAGAAAATCTAAAGGTATTTTGTAACACGAGCAGGAGATTTACAGACTTTTTTTTAGTTTTATATAAAATATGAAATATTTTTTTTAGTTAACATGTGTCTTCCAGAGTTTTCTGGTAATGGCAATGTGTTTTAGCATAGTGTTGCTGTTAGGACTTTTGAACGCACTTTCCTTTTGCCTTGCCTAACAGTTTTATGGATGAGTATTTTATATTTGGATGAGTTTGCTTTTATGTTGTATAGACCAGTGTTCCCCAACCTTTTTGGAGACTGGCTGTGCCTAAAATTTTGTTTCCAGCGACCGGGGCTGGGTAACCCTCTTACCGTGGTCATTGGAAATAAAAAGTGTGCCTCACAATATTCCATATCTAACCCCAACACATATAATGTCCCATTTCCTGCAGCCCCTGGTCTCAAATGTCCTCTTTTCTGCAGCCTCTCTATAGTGCCCATTTTTCTGTAGTCCTCTTTTAATGTCTTGATAAGAAGAAGACTACAGAAAAGGGGACTCCCACACACCAAAATGTCCCTTTGTCTTTGGGCTTTTCACTGCAATGTTCCCAGCAGTGCTCCCCCCAATGTTATGTCCCCAGCTGAGGTGGCTCTGCCAGCACTGGCAGAATCTGAGGAGAGTTGAAGTCGGAGCAGTGAGTAAAAAGTATCGCAGGAGGTAAGTACCAATTTTTTTTCTTTCCAAGTTTGTTTTTGACCAGGGCCCCAGTGTTTCACAGCCTAGTCTTGGGCTGCAGCCTGGTGGTAGCTGAGCACTGGTATAGATGTTTATGTCTTGTCACTTTATAGTCATGTGCCTCTCTCCTTGGTGCTTGACTCCCTGTCCTACTTTAGAAGTAAATCCTGCGCATGCGCCATTCATTTGGAGGATCGGATTATCTTCATGAGCAGGAGCAAGCTAAGCAAAAGACATTACAGGACTAATTATGTGATGTGACCCGGCTCACCACAGGCATGTTCAGCGGTAACTGAGAAACGCTGAGAAAAGACACTGGGTGGTTTATTCATTTGGAAGCAGTGGTTCAGCTGAGAGTCCTGGTAGCCCAATTTTCATAACTATTAAAAGAAGATATAGCGGTTTCATTGAAAATGATTTATAGGTTGGACTTGGACAGACACTTTTTTTTTTAAACTTTCTATTCTTTGATACTCTAATAGTAAAACTTATTAGCTGTAGCTAATGTTTAGGAGCAACAAGTGTTACATACATCCTTGGCAGTAGCAGTTTTGAGGTTATGTTGGAAAAGTAGCAAAGAATCTCAAATTCTGGGAAATGTAATCAAAAGACATCTGCTTGGCTTAGATCTGGACCACATTTTCCGGTTACCAATCTCAATAAAGTACATCTACCACAAGATGAAGGACTGTAAGCAAATGAGCCCGAGGGGCTTCATGCCCTATAGGTGTTAATGGAGCTTAGAGCCCCTCAGGCTTATTTGCATAAAGTCTGTCTTTCTGGTTGTAGATGTCCTTTAGAGGTCTGTGTAGTCTATCTTTGTCTATCTTTCTATAGTGTGTAGTAATAATGCTAGTATGAACTTGTCCTGAAAGTGACACACCAAGTAAAAAAACAGTTTCCCACCCCTTCATCCCTTACTGGATTGCGGAGAATATGAATTTCACTGCAGCGCAGTTTCTATAGGCACCAGGGGCATTGTAAAAGTTATAACCCTTCTAGCACTGGTAGAACTTTTGAAGGGAAATGCACTTTCTATAATGCAAAAATAAAATTAGCCTACAATGATCAAATGTAATGGAAAAGAGCCATCTAAAATGTACTTTGTTGTAATAGAAAATACAGTCAATATTAATAGAGGACATGCAGTGGAAATTGTTCTCTGTAAATTAGAAATGGTAATATGCATAGAAGCGGTTATTTCTTCTCTGTCCCAGAGATGAAAAGCTGAAGGACTAATGTATTTGTTACATTTTTACAGAGGTTAGCAGAATATCGAAGCAGATCACTTGTGTGCAAGGATTAGAACAGAAAATACATTTCATTTTTCAATAGCTGTTTAATGGAAAAAGGCAGAGTAACATCAGTAAGCTTCAAGACATGGTCAAAATCTCTATAAATGCTCGTACAAATAATGAACAATGTTGTTCAGATTTTCTCCAGAGATATACTACCCTGCCTAACATTATGCATGTTTCCTATCCCCATTGAGTCTTCTAAATGTCTTTCTAAATGAATAGCATGAAATGGTCACTAAACTTACCTTTCGGTATGTAGGTCTGAGAGTAAATGTCCTTTCTTTATATTGCAATGCATTGCATTTGCTACCTTTTTGTGGTGAACCTGAGTATTACAAAGAAGAAGGAGAACTGGATAGCAAACTTTGCATACATTAAAAGAACAAAGGCAGATGACAAAACCTTGCAACTTTTCCCACCCATCAGGCAATCCTTCTAAACTATTCCATCTTAAAGGACTATTCCATCTTTCATCACACTGACGGTAGACTCCTATTAGTGACCTGCTCGTTTTGTCAATCTGTGCTTGTACGGCCTTATATTTCAGAGTTAGAAGATTTAAAAATATGTAAATGAGCCAGGGGCACTCCCGGCTACGTCACCTCCTCTTGGCTCTTATTCTCCCCCACTCTGTTCATTGTAGCTTGACCAGGCTTGACAGGCGTGACCAGGCTACAATGAAATGCATTCGATTTTGAAACCAAAAAAAAAAAACCTATATATTCCCCTAAATCCTTTTTTGATTGTGCCTCCCCTATCCTATTCATTTGGTGGTTGAGCTACAGTGATTGGTTAATATCCAGGCCAACTGCCACAACAAACAATGGCTCCTATTGTTTGGCACTAGGTTATCAGAAGGGCTGTGGAGTCAGTGACAATTTTGGTGGAGTTTGAATGACTCCACAAATATTTAATACGTTATAAACATTTCTACTTGATCTAGGGATTTAGGCCAGGGGTGAGCAACATTTATTGGACCACGGGCCATACTTTCAAACTTTAAGCGACCACAGACCCAGACCAGATATTAAAAACATCACAGATCAGCAATAAATACCACCTAAGCAACCAAATACTACATTCTGAACAGACATTAATAGTGCAGACCCCAGAGCAGATAATAATAGTACTGGAGACCCTCCAAAAACTAACCATGCTGGGGACCCCCGTAGCATAAAAACTAACCATGCTGGGGACCCCCGTAGCATAAAAACTAACCAGGAAATAAAAAAAAAAAAATAAATAATACTCTCCTTTCCTTATTTTCTACGATGCACCATACTGCAGCTTCTTCTCTCACTGTGTTACACTCTATGTACATACATGCTCAGGAGTGAAGCTCCTCTTCTATTTATTAGTGGAATAAGGTACGGGAAGAAATGCCCACAATTATCTCAAGCACTGCTAGAGCAACCAGGAAAACGGGACTATGGAGTCGGAATTGGTGACCACTTTGGAGGAACTGGAGTCGAAGTTAAGGAAATTGAGGAGTCCTACTCTTACCGCCGGCTTACCGCCTCCACACCCCTATTGGTCCGCTTATTCTGGAGAGCATGGGGTGGAAATTTCCACTGAAGAGTTAGGTGGAATGAATCACTGCTTCTATGCCAGTTCAAGAATTTGAGCACTGCAAGAATTTGCAATTATTATCCGACTACGACATGTGCAGGAGAAGAAAGGAGTGTAACGTGAGATTAAAAAAACTTTTTCCCGTAATGAAGTAAATTACAGCAGTTTACTATACTCTTCTGCACTCTTTCTGAAATAAAAATTAGACATTTATTAAAGCATAACTAATCTTTTAAAGTAAATGATTTGTCAAAAGGAATTTGGCATTAAGAATTATGCACTAGTCGCTGATACATCATCATCTGAATACTGCCATAGAAATGGAGGACAGAATTAAATTTCTGCATAACATGTAGAAAAGATTTTTGAGAGGCAGCAATTATTATTCTCTGTTTTGCAGATGGGTGTTTCTTCTCGGTCATTTAACACAATCGCCCTTAACTAAATAAGTGGTTTGCTGTGCACAACAGATACATTGAATAGGCAAAAATTGACTTTGAAGAGAGAAATTGGAAAATTGCAATCATATGAAATAAGTATTTGTGATCAGGATTTTGCTTCAGTGATCACATTGAAGACTTCAGCTGTGATCTGTGCTAAATTGTAATAGTTAGGACAGATTTGCTGGCATTTGCTTGTATCTATTTCTGAAGGCGGTAGAAACAGATAATAACAAAAAACTTGGCATCGAAAATTATAGGATGCTGTGGAAATGCTCAATGGATGGTTTAATTATAGGCATTAAGTAGAGATTCTGAACTTGTTAATCATTATCAAAGGAAAAGATTTTTAAGTCAATTGAATAAAATGAGGACACAACCATCTTTCTGACTTGGTCCCTTCTCTCTACTATCCTAGAGGTGAAGATGTGTTCAGCTGCCTTAAGCCTTTGTTACAAGTTATTGTCTAGAATTCGGCAGTGTGATGTAGCACGAGGCTGGAGCTTTGTCTTCTGCTGTGTAAATAGATTCAACTGTTTGGTCATTCTAGGAATTAGAGGGAACTGCAACAGATTATGTTTATTCCTCACAAATACAAATACTTCTGTTGCCTGGATGCCCCTTAGTCTTTAAACCATGGTTGAACAAATCCAAGCAATACTTCTACAATATGTATTTATGAATAGAAAAAATAACATTATGTAACTAATATCCTGGATTTTAGCAGTTTCTCCTCCACAGGCTCTTTGGCCAATATTTCAGGCAAAACTGAGAGTAGTTGTCATGAGGTCTCCTATACACAGGTGTGGAGAAAACCAGAAATCCTGCTACAAACTCTCAACTACGGCACACACCCACATGTATTACGGCTTATTTTGTAGCCATTTTATACACCTTTAATAAACCTGAATAATTTCCGGCAGCATTCACATTTTTCTTTGCTTTCATATTTGTTTATACATCATCTTGCCAAAACAGTTGTACTTTCATTCGCTCAAATCTTAGATAAACTTGTGTGTTATACTCACTGCTGCTATTATTGTGCCCTTTATCCTCTCCCCTCATGATTGCATTGTGCTCAGCTTTCCCTATTTCAATAGAATCTACATCCTTGTGCCAGTTCTAAACTAAGAATAACAAACCTGTCTTAAATTGTTGAACCAAAATGTCCTTTATCCCTTTCCATTTTCTTTTCTCTACTAAATAGCATATTAGCCACTTTGCAGTCTGGTAGGTAGCATAATCTGTGCCTCCATCTAAGCCTCATAAATTTGTCTGCTGGATGATAAAATTTGATTCCTCACTCTAGAGAACACTTCTTCACTGTAGTAGCCAGTGGCTGTGTGTGCTGCACTACTTTGCATGCAGACATTTTGCATTGTACTTGGTGATTTTAAGACCTGTGTGAAACTGGAAATTCATTTCTTGAAACCCTTAACTTAGAGTGAGGTAAATTTACTAATACAATATTAACCCCTTAAGGAGACAGACAGTTTACAGATTAAGGCTCAGCCCCATTTTTTGGATTCTGACATTTGTCGTTTTATATGGTTATAACTTTTGAACACTGTTACTTATCAAAACGATTCCGGGATTGTTTTTTCCACGCATGTTGCACTACATTTTAGTGGTAAATGTTGGCTGAAAAGTTTTGCGTACATTTTTTTCTTTTTTTTTGTAAATAAAGAATTTTTTTGAAAAATTACTCATTTTCAAAATTCTAAATCATCATGTTTTCATGTAGATAGATTTACCACCTAAATAAGTTGCTGAATAACGTTTCCCTTATGTCTACTTTTGGGGATAAATACGGTTTTAAAACCACCATACATAATCAATCCATTTTCAACTACGGGTTGTTATGGACGCGGTGATTCTATATTTGTGGGGTTTGTGATATGATTTAGACTTTTTTGAGCATTAAATTTCTCTTTTATGTATGTTGTGGGGCTTATGGCCATTTTAATTTATTTATTCATTTATTTTTATTGAACCCCCAAGATTCATTGAAAGACCCTCCCAAAGGCATGTTATATGCCATTGTCCTGCTGGCCGCGGCATTTAACTGGTTAAACACCCGTGATTGGAGCCCACTCCGACTGCGGGTGTTACTCGGGGATGTCAGCAGTAGATTACCGTTGACATCCCGCGACTCCCGATGCCGGTTCAGCTCTAGTGGAGAGCCGAACCGGCATCGGTTCAGCGCCGTATGAGTTCTGCGCTGAGCGCCAATAGCGTGCAGTACTGGTACGGCGCTGAGTGCTAAGGGGTTAAAGTTGGACACTGCAAGTTTAGGTATCCTTCAAGTTGGGTCTATGACCAGCTTTAACTATAGGTTTGACCAGGAAAGAGAATGTTCTCAAATATTAATCCACTAGTGATGTTAACATTATAAAGAGGATTTAATTTTACTGCTTTTGTTTCTATCACTGCATTAGCTGCTCACTGTAAGATTCAGATGTTTTGAGGGCACTAGCTGAGCGGAAAGCTCCTGATTCCTCTGTGCTATTCTCCTGCACAATATGTTGTGTGCTGTCAATGTGTTTGGATTATCAGGATACAGGGTTTAGCTACACTTGGGGGGCAGGGGCTGAAGACTGGGGGCATGAGCTGGCTGTCTATATACTAGGCTTATACTCAATAGGTTTTCCCAGGTTTTTGTGTTAAAATTAGGTACCTCGGCTTATACTCGGGTTGGCATTTACTAGGCTTATACTTAATAGGTTTTCTCAATTGGTGGATCCACGTGTTCGTGAGTAAATACAGTAATCTAGCAAATACTAGAAAGTAGACCTAATATCCCTTTTTTCCCCCTCTGAGATTAGTCATGTTTTGCCCGAGATTTGTAGTGAGGGAGGAGCATCAGAAAATATTTGTCTAGTACTGTTTTTTTTTTTTTATTGTCAATATATTCCTGGTCATTACCACCCACAATATTTTTTGCAGCTTCTTTACATGCTATAATGTATATTGTACTTATTTATGACAATGTGGTTTTCTTTAAGGTATATGATGCTGATTGATGGGAAAAATGAAGTATATATGATTGACCGCGACAACTCTGTGTTTCACGTTTCTAAATTGGAATTTCCATTTCGGAAAGATCTCCGGGTCCACCTGACCAATACACTTTTGGATGGGGTAAGACTTTTAGAAAACCTAACTTGAACCATTGCTAACTAATAACTTAAAAGAAACCATTAATAGTTTGAAACTTTATTTGTCACAATAAAAAAAAAACACATCGAAAGTCTCTTAAAAAACCATATTGATATATTGGTAGATGAGACAGAAAAATCATTCTCTGAATTAAATTGTTTCTAGCGGTTTCTAGATGCCTTACAGTCGAAGATGATACATTCAATTACTATGTTGTCATTACACAATCATGTCCCGTTGTATCCCTATCCAAATGCAATTCCATCACTGCTGTTAAAAGGTGTTCTGGGGTTTGAATATTGGTGACCATGCCTTATGTATCCCCATGAAGACAAGTTTCTTATATGTACTCAGCATAAGAAAATAACACATTCTGTTATTAACAAAAATTCAGCATTTCACAGATATAATTCAAAGCGGTCTCTATCAGCTGTCCAATCAGTCCTGGTGTGCACAATTTCAGTTTCCCCTAAACACGAACCCAGCAACTAATGGCTTGGTGTCGGGTGGCGGCCATCTTGGATTTCTGTGTGAGATTGTGGAGCTGAGTTTCTGTCTGTCTCTGCTGTGTGCCTGTAGCCACGCCCCCTGTCCTCAGCTCAGAGACTCTCACTGATTACATCCTGCTGGCACATGGTGAGCAGAGAGAGAGAGGCTGCAAACTGCAAGCTACAAGGAGATAAGTGATCCAGGGGAAGGGGAAGGCAGGCACATAGCTGTGAGATGTAGCAGAGCTGTACGGGTAATAGACATCTAATGGATCTCATGATATGTGAGATGTAGTAAAGCTGTGTGTGCAATAGGTATCTCATTATCTCTGATCTGTCTCATCTCAGAAGTCATATGGAAGTGTATATACACCTGTACCCTGATAATGCAACCACATTGTCACCCTACAGAACTAGATGGATAATTCAGTAATGTGTCTGCTTAGAGAATCCCTGCCCACAACCTGGGATTTTACATTGAGAAGCATAGAGAGTGATAAGAGCTAAAACAGCAATAAAACTGAGTAAATTGTAAAGTAAGGGGTTAAAATGATCTTTATTGTGTTAACATCTCTAGGGGATTGAGATGTGAGAATTTTCTTTCATGGGAAAACCCCTTTAAGATAGGCGTGTGACCATCATTGATCAGCTGTTCAAAATGGCATTTGCTACCCAATACTAGAATGTTATGCCCACAATTGGGGTTCCATGTCCTACAAATACTCCCAATGTTGCCTTGTTTGTGTGTATGAAACTGGTTTTCCTTGAAGGAAATTCTTTATAATGTATGAGAATGATTCACTCCTGTCAAAAATCGAAATTTGACAGTATCTGTCTCTTGATACTTGAAACGAATGAGCCACTTGTAGTAAGGCATATGATATATATATGCTCTAAGGGTATCTTAGAGCTGTTAATCTATGTATCCACAAACTTAACTGATGTTTATGGTAGTCTAAAAGAAATCACTTAGCTGAATCCCAATGTTCTATTATCAGTTCTCCTTTTATGAATTATTTGTGATATTCCTCATTCCATCTTAATGTTTTCTTGAGTCAGCACTCCTGAAAGGTTTTCCTTCTAGTGAATATTTTAAAGGCTTTCCTTCACATTCACTTGCAGTGTCTATGATTTCTGCAGTTTAGGTTCAAATGGCTGGAGAA